>CALYLW010003203.1:0-13643 GCA_944989445.1 Ampullaceana balthica | reverse complement strand
CGAGAATCTGTTAACTGTGGCAGGTGTGCAGAAGGAGTTCAAAACCTTACAGATCACCCCACAGTCTGCAATGCACGCATCAGTGGCCTTGTCGAAAATCTATGATGACCTTATCAATGACAAACTAAGGGATAAATTCAAAGAAAAGTGTCATGAATATTTTCGGTAATTCAACTTGTTTTAACAAAATGTCAATTTTAAATTGCAGTGGTTTGACTAGCAACTGATTTTCATTTCTTCCAGCCTTATCTCTGTTTATAGCCTCTCTATGGAAATACTTTTTTTTACTATTTAATTAAAAAACTTCCAAAGATTCCCTTTCTCTTTTTTAATATGTTTAAATTATTATTCTTCTTTTTTTAAGATTTTAGGTGAGATGTAAAAAGAATATCTATTTAAACTTGGATTTTGATTAGTTTCAGCTTTTCAAATTTTATTTATGGTCCAGAGATTAATGTTCACCTCTAACAGAAGCCTGTTAAATATCTGTTAAGTATCCCTTGGGTAAAAAGCAAGGCATGGCATACCATAAGATAGACAGATACAGATCTCAGAAGCCTGTTAAAGTATCTGTTAAGTATCCCTTGGGTAAAAAGCAAGGCATGGCATACCATAAGATAGACAGATACAGATCTCAGAAGCCTGTTAAATATCTGTTAAGTATCCCTTGGGTAAAAAGCAAGGCATGGCATACCATAAGATAGACAGATACAGATCTCAGAAGCCTGTTAAATATCTGTTAAGTATCCCTTGGGTAAAAAGCAAGGCATGGCATACCATAAGATAGACAGATACAGATCTCAGAAGCCTGTTAAATATCTGTTAAGTATCCCTTGGGTAAAAAGCAAGGCATGGCATACCATAAGATAGACAGATACAGATCTCAGAAGCCTGTTAAATATCTGTTAAGTATCCCTTGGGTAAAAAGCAAGGCATGGCATACCATAAGATAGACAGATACAGATCTCAGAAGCCTGTTAAATATCTGTTAAGTATCCCTTGGGTAAAAAGCAAGGCATGGCATACCATGAGATAGACAGATACAGATCTCAGAAGCCTGTTAAATATCTGTTAAGTATCCCTTGGGTAAAAAGCAAGGCATGGCATACCATGAGATAGACAGATACAGATCTCAGAAGCCTGTTAAATATCTGTTAAGTATCCCTTGGGTAAAAAGCAAGGCATGGCATACCATAAGATAGACAGATACAGATCTCAGAAGCCTGTTAAATATCTGTTAAGTATCCCTTGGGTAAAAAGCAAGGCATGGCATAGCACAAGATAGACAGATACAGATCTCAGAAGCCTGTTAAATATCTGTTAAGTATCCCTTGGGTAAAAAGCAAGGCATGGCATACCATAAGATAGACAGATACAGATCTCAGAAGCCTGTTAAATATCTGTTAAGTATCCCTTGGGTAAAAAGCAAGGCATGGCATACCATGAGATAGACAGATACAGATCTCAGAAGCCTGTTAAATATCTGTTAAGTATCCCTTGGGTAAAAAGCAAGGCATGGCATACCATAAGATAGACAGATACAGATCTCAGAAGCCTGTTAAATATCTGTTAAGTATCCCTTGGGTAAAAAGCAAGGCATGGCATACCATAAGATAGACAGATACAGATCTCAGAAGCCTGTTAAATATCTGTTAAGTATCCCTTGGGTAAAAAGCAAGGCATGGCATACCATAAGATAGACAGATACAGATCTCAGAAGCCTGTTAAATATCTGTTAAGTATCCCTTGGGTAAAAAGCAAGGCATGGCATACCATGAGATAGACAGATACAGATCTCAGAAGCCTGTTAAATATCTGTTAAGTATCCCTTGGGTAAAAAGCAAGGCATGGCATACCATAAGATAGACAGATACAGATCTCAGAAGCCTGTTAAATATCTGTTAAGTATCCCTTGGGTAAAAAGCAAGGCATGGCATACCATAAGATAGACAGATACAGATCTCAGAAGCCTGTTAAATATCTGTTAAGTATCCCTTGGGTAAAAAGCAAGGCATGGCATACCATAAGATAGACAGATACAGATCTCAGAAGCCTGTTAAATATCTGTTAAGTATCCCTTGGGTAAAAAGCAAGGCATGGCATACCATAAGATAGACAGATACAGATCTCAGAAGCCTGTTAAATATCTGTTAAGTATCCCTTGGGTAAAAAGCAAGGCATGGCATACCATAAGATAGACAGATACAGATCTCAGAAGCCTGTTAAATATCTGTTAAGTATCCCTTGGGTAAAAAGCAAGGCATGGCATACCATAAGATAGACAGATACAGATCTCAGAAGCCTGTTAAATATCTGTTAAGTATCCCTTGGGTAAAAAGCAAGGCATGGCATACCATAAGATAGACAGATACAGATCTCAGAAGCCTGTTAAATATCTGTTAAGTATCCCTTGGGTAAAAAGCAAGGCATGGCATACCATAAGATAGACAGATACAGATCTCAGAAGCCTGTTAAATATCTGTTAAGTATCCCTTGGGTAAAAAGCAAGGCATGGCATACCATAAGATAGACAGATACAGATCTCAGAAGCCTGTTAAATATCTGTTAAGTATCCCTTGGGTAAAAAGCAAGGCATGGCATACCATAAGATAGACAGATACAGATCTCAGAAGCCTGTTAAATATCTGTTAAGTATCCCTTGGGTAAAAAGCAAGGCATGGCATACCATAAGATAGACAGATACAGATCTCAGAAGCCTGTTAAATATCTGTTAAGTATCCCTTGGGTAAAAAGCAAGGCATGGCATACCATAAGATAGACAGATACAGATCTCAGAAGCCTGTTAAATATCTGTTAAGTATCCCTTGGGTAAAAAGCAAGGCATGGCATACCATAAGATAGACAGATACAGATCTCAGAAGCCTGTTAAATATCTGTTAAGTATCCCTTGGGTAAAAAGCAAGGCATGGCATACCATAAGATAGACAGATACAGATCTCAGAAGCCTGTTAAATATCTGTTAAGTATCCCTTGGGTAAAAAGCAAGGCATGGCATACCATAAGATAGACAGATACAGATCTCAGAAGCCTGTTAAATATCTGTTAAGTATCCCTTGGGTAAAAAGCAAGGCATGGCATACCATAAGATAGACAGATACAGATCTCAGAAGCCTGTTAAATATCTGTTAAGTATCCCTTGGGTAAAAAGCAAGGCATGGCATACCATAAGATAGACAGATACAGATCTCAGAAGCCTGTTAAATATCTGTTAAGTATCCCTTGGGTAAAAAGCAAGGCATGGCATACCATAAGATAGACAGATACAGATCTCAGAAGCCTGTTAAATATCTGTTAAGTATCCCTTGGGTAAAAAGCAAGGCATGGCATACCATAAGATAGACAGATACAGATCTCAGAAGCCTGTTAAATATCTGTTAAGTATCCCTTGGGTAAAAAGCAAGGCATGGCATACCATAAGATAGACAGATACAGATCTCAGAAGCCTGTTAAATATCTGTTAAGTATCCCTTGGGTAAAAAGCAAGGCATGGCATACCATAAGATAGACAGATACAGATCTCAGAAGCCTGTTAAATATCTGTTAAGTATCCCTTGGGTAAAAAGCAAGGCATGGCATACCATAAGATAGACAGATACAGATCTCAGAAGCCTGTTAAATATCTGTTAAGTATCCCTTGGGTAAAAAGCAAGGCATGGCATACCATAAGATAGACAGATACAGATCTCAGAAGCCTGTTAAATATCTGTTAAGTATCCCTTGGGTAAAAAGCAAGGCATGGCATACCATAAGATAGACAGATACAGATCTCAGAAGCCTGTTAAATATCTGTTAAGTATCCCTTGGGTAAAAAGCAAGGCATGGCATACCATAAGATAGACAGATACAGATCTCAGAAGCCTGTTAAATATCTGTTAAGTATCCCTTGGGTAAAAAGCAAGGCATGGCATACCATAAGATAGACAGATACAGATCTCAGAAGCCTGTTAAATATCTGTTAAGTATCCCTTGGGTAAAAAGCAAGGCATGGCATACCATAAGATAGACAGATACAGATCTCAGAAGCCTGTTAAATATCTGTTAAGTATCCCTTGGGTAAAAAGCAAGGCATGGCATACCATAAGATAGACAGATACAGATCTCAGAAGCCTGTTAAATATCTGTTAAGTATCCCTTGGGTAAAAAGCAAGGCATGGCATACCATAAGATAGACAGATACAGATCTCAGAAGCCTGTTAAATATCTGTTAAGTATCCCTTGGGTAAAAAGCAAGGCATGGCATACCATAAGATAGACAGATACAGATCTCAGAAGCCTGTTAAATATCTGTTAAGTATCCCTTGGGTAAAAAGCAAGGCATGGCATACCATAAGATAGACAGATACAGATCTCAGAAGCCTGTTAAATATCTGTTAAGTATCCCTTGGGTAAAAAGCAAGGCATGGCATACCATAAGATAGACAGATACAGATCTCAGAAGCCTGTTAAATATCTGTTAAGTATCCCTTGGGTAAAAAGCAAGGCATGGCATACCATAAGATAGACAGATACAGATCTCAGAAGCCTGTTAAATATCTGTTAAGTATCCCTTGGGTAAAAAGCAAGGCATGGCATACCATAAGATAGACAGATACAGATCTCAGAAGCCTGTTAAATATCTGTTAAGTATCCCTTGGGTAAAAAGCAAGGCATGGCATACCATAAGATAGACAGATACAGATCTCAGAAGCCTGTTAAATATCTGTTAAGTATCCCTTGGGTAAAAAGCAAGGCATGGCATACCATAAGATAGACAGATACAGATCTCAGAAGCCTGTTAAATATCTGTTAAGTATCCCTTGGGTAAAAAGCAAGGCATGGCATACCATAAGATAGACAGATACAGATCTCAGAAGCCTGTTAAATATCTGTTAAGTATCCCTTGGGTAAAAAGCAAGGCATGGCATACCATAAGATAGACAGATACAGATCTCAGAAGCCTGTTAAATATCTGTTAAGTATCCCTTGGGTAAAAAGCAAGGCATGGCATACCATAAGATAGACAGATACAGATCTCAGAAGCCTGTTAAATATCTGTTAAGTATCCCTTGGGTAAAAAGCAAGGCATGGCATACCATAAGATAGACAGATACAGATCTCAGAAGCCTGTTAAATATCTGTTAAGTATCCCTTGGGTAAAAAGCAAGGCATGGCATACCATAAGATAGACAGATACAGATCTCAGAAGCCTGTTAAATATCTGTTAAGTATCCCTTGGGTAAAAAGCAAGGCATGGCATACCATAAGATAGACAGATACAGATCTCAGAAGCCTGTTAAATATCTGTTAAGTATCCCTTGGGTAAAAAGCAAGGCATGGCATACCATAAGATAGACAGATACAGATCTCAGAAGCCTGTTAAATATCTGTTAAGTATCCCTTGGGTAAAAAGCAAGGCATGGCATACCATGAGATAGACAGATACAGATCTCAGAAGCCTGTTAAATATCTGTTAAGTATCCCTTGGGTAAAAAGCAAGGC
Organism: Ampullaceana balthica; assembly: GCA_944989445.1. NCBI lineage: Eukaryota > Metazoa > Mollusca > Gastropoda > Lymnaeidae > Ampullaceana > Ampullaceana balthica. The sequence goes on along the minus strand of CALYLW010003203.1, from coordinate 8,144 downwards.
ATGGCATACCATAAGATAGACAGATACAGATCTCAGAAGCCTGTTAAATATCTGTTAAGTATCCCTTGGGTAAAAAGCAAGGCATGGCATACCATAAGATAGACAGATACAGATCTCAGAAGCCTGTTAAATATCTGTTAAGTATCCCTTGGGTAAAAAGCAAGGCATGGCATACCATGAGATAGACAGATACAGATCTCAGAAGCCTGTTAAATATCTGTTAAGTATCCCTTGGGTAAAAAGCAAGGCATGGCATACCATAAGATAGACAGATACAGATCTCAGAAGCCTGTTAAATATCTGTTAAGTATCCCTTGGGTAAAAAGCAAGGCATGGCATACCATAAGATAGACAGATACAGATCTCAGAAGCCTGTTAAATATCTGTTAAGTATCCCTTGGGTAAAAAGCAAGGCATGGCATACCATAAGATAGACAGATACAGATCTCAGAAGCCTGTTAAATATCTGTTAAGTATCCCTTGGGTAAAAAGCAAGGCATGGCATACCATAAGATAGACAGATACAGATCTCAGAAGCCTGTTAAATATCTGTTAAGTATCCCTTGGGTAAAAAGCAAGGCATGGCATACCATAAGATAGACAGATACAGATCTCAGAAGCCTGTTAAATATCTGTTAAGTATCCCTTGGGTAAAAAGCAAGGCATGGCATACCATAAGATAGACAGATACAGATCTCAGAAGCCTGTTAAATATCTGTTAAGTATCCCTTGGGTAAAAAGCAAGGCATGGCATACCATAAGATAGACAGATACAGATCTCAGAAGCCTGTTAAATATCTGTTAAGTATCCCTTGGGTAAAAAGCAAGGCATGGCATACCATAAGATAGACAGATACAGATCTCAGAAGCCTGTTAAATATCTGTTAAGTATCCCTTGGGTAAAAAGCAAGGCATGGCATACCATAAGATAGACAGATACAGATCTCAGAAGCCTGTTAAATATCTGTTAAGTATCCCTTGGGTAAAAAAGCAAGGCATGGCATACCATAAGATAGACAGATACAGATCTCAGAAGCCTGTTAAATATCTGTTAAGTATCCCTTGGGTAAAAAACAAGGCATGGCATACCATAAGATAGACAGATACAGATCTCAGAAGCCTGTTAAATATCTGTTAAGTATCCCTTGGGTAAAAAGCATGGCATGGCATACCATACGATAGACAGATACAGATCTCAGAAGCCTGTTAAATATCTGTTAAGTATCCCTTGGGTAAAAAGCAAGGCATGGCATACCATAAGATAGACAGATACAGATCTCAGAAGCCTGTTAAATATCTGTTAAGTATCCCTTGGGTAAAAAGCAAGGCATGGCATACCATACGATAGACAGATACAGATCTCAATCAAATGAGATAATTGGGACATTTTTTATTTCTTTAGGGATCTCTTCTCAGACGGCATCTTTGAATCCAAAATTGAGGCTGTTGCAGCACTTTCTACATTACTTCAGGTTTTAATTTTTTTTAAATAACCTTTAAAAACTGATAGTGTTATCTAATTTAGTTAAGTCCTTGGTTTAACCAAAGAAGTAAATAATTTTTAACCTCTGAATACTCCGATGATACAAAAACTTGATTATTGAAGGCAGGCCAAATATCAAAAAAGTATTTAATTCTTTATTATAAGGAAGGTTATTTGTTTAATTCATTAGATAATGTTATAAGTGAAATTTTTAAAAATTACATTTTTTAACCCTGTATTCGCCTTTGTTATAAGGTCAAACCTGTTATATTTTTTGTGTGACATTCACTTCTGTTACCTTTAAGTTGAATGTCTATCTTCATGTACTACATTTTACCTTATTTAACTCTCAAAGGACGTAACCTTGACTTTCCTTTCACTGGTGGTCGACAGTTTAATTTTTTATATTTTCTTCACCTTTTTACATTCTAATGTTATTTTTAAAATGTATCCCTAAATAATTGAATAAAATTAGGAAAAAATACAATTTCAGACATTAATTTTTAATTAAAATTTTTAAAAATTTTTGCCCGACCCTCGTGTTTTTGATTTACCGGAACGCTATTTTCGTTCGCCATTGTGAAATTCTTGTTAATTTTACTGAGACAAGTCGGCCGCAATTTTTTACAATTATAGCGAACGATTCATCATTTAGCGAAGAAATCGCTTATATTCGTAGCTAACAAGTTATTTCTATTCAATGGAATAAAAAACAAAGTATTAGTACTGATAATTTATTTATTTTCATCGATGGACAAGTTGACTATCGAAGGTATGTATTTTTCCTTTGTTACAAAGTTCTCCACATCGCCAATTTTTTAACAAATAAAATTGATTTTACTAAATCTATTGATATATTAAGTAGCAATGAGACAACTATAAATAAAGGAAATTCATTTTAGCACGTATATTTGTCTTTCTTTTTATTTTATATGAAGTATGTATTTTATTATTATTTTTTCCCCAAGTCCATAATAAATTACATTTGACTTTGTTTACCCTGGTTACACTGTAAGGTGGCATCAGTATTTTACAATTTACTTCACATTCTGCTTGGTAATAAGCTTATAATCATTCTAGATTTTCTTCAGAATTGAATAGTGTACTTTAATTAAATATGTTAAATTTTATAACTGCTTTTTACAAGCCTATTTCTAATGTTTTTCCTAATATTTCTATTTCACAGGTACAGTTATGGCATGGCTCTGTAGATTGGAACCTTAGACCATCCCAAGCATGTTCCTGATTACAGGTCTAAACAACCACCCATTGTCTATATCCCTGAGTCAACTTATGGTGTCCCTTTTGCTGAATCAACCATCAGAAATGGTGGAAAGAAATATGGACTTCTCTTTCATGTTTCAAGTTGCTATTCGGAATTCGCAGACTTACTGCTGGAGATTCTTCGAAGCTATGCCTATATAATTGTTGCTACCATGCACCTCCCTAAGTCAACAATGTTCAGAAACTCATTTAATCTTATCATGGACTTTCTAATGCTAAGGAACATGGGACTAGTGCAATTAGATCATGGAATGAACTATTATTATTCAAAGGATTATGTGCAAGACAGTTCAAATTTTAGACTTTGCTTTAAATTTTATATTTCTGAAATGTTCAAAAAGGAATATTGAGGTAAACAAAAAATCATGGAAGTGATATATATGTTCCAATGGTTGTAGAAGAAAGTGAATGAAACTATATCTTTCTAGACCCAACATTTCAACTGAGGAAAGAATGATAACGGTAAGAAAGAAGAAAGATATAATTAGTAAAATATATTCGGCCGACCACTCGTAACCCTATAACACTCATAACCGAATACAATTTTACAAAATAAGAATTAAATAAATTACTATTGTTAACTTATTTTAAGAATATGAACTAAGAAAGAAATGTTCACTAAAGTGTGTTTTTAAATTAAATTTGTTCTTGTTATCATTGGCAGATAAATTGTCTTATTTTATATCATAATTAAGAGTTTTCAACATTTTTTATCAAATGGAAAATGATTTTTTAGGCTAATAATGATTATAAAAATAATATTTTGTTATGTTCTGACAATAAAAGGCTTAGTTATAGAATTATTCCATGTTAAAATTTATAATCTTTGTAATAAAGGAAAAAATAGCTCTAATTTATGAATTTAAGGATGCTCATTTAAAAATAGTCTAAATTTTTTAAATATAAACAAAATGCTTTGAATTTTTGATATGCCATGTAGAAATGGAAACTGTTGATGGCTATAATAAAGATTTTATGCTTGCTACAACCACTTTTTTTTTCCTTCATACAGTGTGTGACATGTTGTGATTTTCTGTATAAAATTTAAATGAAAAAAATCCATTAAAAAAATTAATTTTCAAGCTACATTACCACAATAGAGTTAAATTTGCTATCAATAGATAGATAAGTCAATTGTGAACACAAAAATGCATATTATGCATATAAATGCCATTATTTGTGGTTTTATTCATTTAAAAAAAAATTAATTCCTGTAACTACCTAAAAGGTGGAAAAAAGAGGGAAAACTCAAGAACATTTGAGAGTTAAGTTGAATGTCTATCTTCATGTACAACATGTTACCTTATTTTAAGTTGAATGTCTCTTCATGTACTACATGTTACCTAATTTAAGTTGAATGTCTATCTTCATGTACTTCATATCACTATTTCAGGGTACATATGAAGTGGGCGGTATGCTCCTGGGTCTGGAGGGAGTAGTGCAGCTGATGTTCACTTTGGCAGACAGTGACAACCCACATTTTCAGGTTAACATTTTCTTCCTTTTCATGAATTTTTTAAAAATCTGAATGCAATTATATATTTAGGATGCACATTTATATTCCCATGTGGAGTTAGTTACATGTCATGTATAGAATTGGATTTATGTAGGGCTGGGACTTGTAAGTTTGTGTTGATAGGGCGACAAATAAGACTAATTTATATTGAAAACTTTTCATGTTATACTTTTTATGGCACATTTTTATTGTAAATTATTTGTTGTGACAATTGATGATCTATTTGTAAAGAGCTGTGTCAGAGCTTAGGGCTAGGCATTTGTTCTCAAATATGTTATAGAAGAATATTGAATTTTTAAAATGGTCTGAATTTCACATTGATCTATCAACATGACGAGTGTAACTAACAAAATAGGAACAAACATTTACATCGTGCATCATTTGTGTATCCTATTAATAACTATTATAATAGGGGCTGTAGGGCGCCTAAGGCGCCCACTTTTTTTGGGTCAAAAGCCCAAGTAACTTAAATACGAAATATTCCTGAAATGTACACAAAGTATTTTATATTTAACAATCCTGAAATCCTCTTTTTACATCGTTCCCTTTTCCAAAATTAAAATATGAGCTAAAACAATGACGTCATATAATATCTTTTTACAGTGCTAATCACATCACGATTTTTTAACTGCTAAAGTTAATCTGGAAACCAAAATGATTATGATTTTTAAGTCTATATTTTCAATTTAAAAAAAAAGCATAGTGATGTCCCTTAGCGTTACTGAATGAGTGATAATTGAGGGCGTTTATATTATATATTTATCTTATCAAACCTTTCTTTCCCTCCACACAGAAAATTGCTGTGGAGGCCATTGTAAGCTCTGCTTCTAAGAAAGAAAAGTGCAGTGGAATTCTGAAAGATGCTGTCCCTATTTTAAAGAAGCTCTATCAATCATCTGAGGACCACATCAAAGTTAGGGCCTTAGTGGTGGGTATTTTCGTTATCTTATCACCAGATTCCCTCAAATATATTTGTTACCTTGGAGCCTCTTTGAGACTACAATCAGTATGAACTATGATGAAGTGTAACTGAACATAAATATATACTGACAGAGGAAATTAAGTATTTAAAATAATAAAATACTTCAACCTTCACATCACCAGCGGTAATAATGTTGTTTTTTTTGTGTGACCCATAACCTTGTGGTCGTAGGGGGTTCTAATGTTTCCGTTAGAGCTTTCTCTGGGCTTGATAGACTTGGTTATACCCATCTCCTCTCCAAGTCAGCGGAGGACTTGTTAGCGATAGTTATATATCAGTATTTATAATGTGGCCTTAGCGTGGGCTAGATCCCACGCACCTCAGCTTGTGAGGCGAGCGCACTACTGACTTCGCTATCCAGCCGCCAATCATATTTACATATTTACAATATATATCATGTGATATCTACATTCAATATTGTTAGATGTGTTCTCTGTATTAACTGAGGGTTTTAGCTTTTGATTATAATATACAAGAAATATACCTGCACTTTGTAGCGGGAGTGTGCTAACCCTTTTCCCCAGTATGAGTTGCTGGTTATTACATTTTTTGCCTAGTTATTTATCAGATTTATCTAATACCAACTATTTTGATAATAGTGCCCGTAAAAAAAAAGGCAACTGCTTTGTACTACTCAGCTCAATTTAAGATGCGTACATGAAAATGCGCGCACTGTAATTTGACAATAAAAGATTTTGAAAGCGCACCGCTCAAAATAAATATTGGGAGAAAAAAAACGCACAAAAATGAGTTTTAATTGTCCGCATGAAGCTGTTCAATATCGAAATGAGATTTAATACTTCTCTATTTGTCTCAACATTTTCCGATCTTTAAATTGATGGCTTTTGGGCAAAAGGGAAAATTACAAAAAAATATAAGTAAACCATCTGCAGATTAAAAGGAACCGTCCTGCCAAATTTGGTCCTCGTCCGTCATTTGGTTTTTCAGTGAATGTAGAACTTACAGTCGAAAAGTGAAACATACAAAGATACAAACACCAACTGAGCTTTATATATTAGATGTAAACTTTTTTAAAGTGTAAGTTTATTTGACATATGCCATCGCTTTCAACATAAAATAAGTTAAAAATAATTTCGCTACATCTATGCTTTTTAATTAAAATGTCGAGTTATGAATTATATTTTTAAAAATTGCAATTTCATTCACAGATGTAAAATATTAATCCAATGCATCGTGGAAAAATTGAAATAAAATAATTTAAACGCATATCTAATATATAAGGCTCAGTTGGTGTTTGTATGTTTGTTTGTTTTTATCCATTAAAAAAGGCCACTGCTTTGTTGACATTTTTCCAAAAGATCTCTACCACTGTCGTCACTAAAAAAGCTCATACATAATTACGACACTGTATCGTAACACAATTATAATTAATACAATAATTTGCAACAGCATCTATGAGATAAAGATAATATGGCACTACCCCCCTCAAATGCAAAATCTACTTAACCTATAGAGCCAATAAATTACATTATAAATGTTATATATGAAATGTACTTTCTAAAATACTTGAAAGAAACTAAAGCAGTAGTATTAAAAAGAATTCAAGAAAATGAGCACCGTATTTAGACAATAATAATAAATGGTTATAGAAATATTATGGCTTAATAATATGTCTACTCATAACAACTGGACCAAAAATAACTCTACTTTTGTAATCTATTTATAATTGTTCCAACATGAAAATAATATTTGAATTGTTATATATTTGTGTCTGCATTTACGAATAAAATTTACTGCTTTATGCAATTGGTATAATATCATAAAGGAATGAAATTCTTTTTTGAGTCACTTTCATGGCTCAACAACAGATTTTGTTTCTAAACAATAAAGAAATTATATTCCACATTTAAAAAAAAACACAAAAAAAACAAATCAGATGTCTGTTAAAAAAACGCACGTGAAACAGTGACAATAATTGACTTTAAAAATGGCGTATGATGTTAATCCAACCAAAGGAATGAATGTAACAAATTCAATTCGCAAAACAAAATAATTAAGCGTTTTCAGGATCACTATATGTAGTTTAATCTACTATGTTAATTTGTACTGTAGCCTAAGTTTAAATTGAATAAGTGTATAACTTATGTAAAAGACAATAGGTTATGTAAAAAAGAAACAAAATATAAATGTTATATTAATAGGACACAGCTAAATTTAAGAGCCATACACGAAAATGTGCGCACAGCAACCAGGTGATAAAAGATTTTAGAACGCGAACCGCTAAAAATGAAGCCTTGAAAAAAATACTGACACAATTATTACATAAATAGGTTTTTATTAAATGTAGAGTTATGGAACAGAAAATAATTAAAACAAATTCGCAATTAAGTTTAAACGTGCAAACAATTACATCTAATGCATCGTGTGGCAGTTGTAATTAAATATGTTTACGTGTCTATAAATATATAGAAATTAACAGTAAAGAAAAGGACAATTCTTTGTACTACACAGCCCAAATTATGAAGCTTACACGAAAATGTGCGCACCGTAATTAGACAATATAATATTTTTTGAATGCGCACCGCTGAAAATAAAGTATTGGGGAAAAAAAACGTCACCAAAAATAACTCGCTTTGAACTGCATTTGAACGTCCGCGTAAATTTGTTCAATACAGAAATGAGGTTAAATTTTTTATTCTTTGTCTCTGCATTTTCTGATTATTTAATTTACGGCTTTCGGGCAAAAGGGACAATTGCAAAAACTAACTTAAAACCACCTTCAGGGTAAAAGGAACCGTCCTGCCAAATTTGGTCCCCGTCCGTCATTTGGTTTTTCCGTGGCTGTCTAACAGAAAGTCGAAAAGTGAAACATACAAACATACAAAGATACAAACACCAACTGAACTTTATATATTAGA
>CALYLW010003202.1:0-13777 GCA_944989445.1 Ampullaceana balthica | reverse complement strand
ACGATGTTAACAAATATTATAACAAATATTAAAACAAATATTAAAACAAATATTAAAACAAATATTAAAACAAATATTAAAACAAATATTAAAACAAATATTAAAACAAATATTAAAACAAATATTAAAACAAATATTAAAACAAATATTAAAACAAATATTAAAACAAATATTAAAACAAATATTAAAACAAATATTAAAACACATGTCACTCAATACCCAGACTGAAATAAATAGGAACTTTGAAATTGACATTTTGCACCATTTGGGGTGCCAGGCCTTTTATGTTTAAAAAAAATAAAAATTATTTAGCTTTATAAATATTATTTTATTCAATGATCGCAGTAAAAACCAATTTTTAATAATTTTTAGAAAAATAAATTGCTGTATGCATTGTGAAAATTATTGGGATAAATAGGCGTTACGAACTTGCACCGAAAAGTTTCGGGGGCCCTTAATGTTGTTTAAAGTACCAATCAATTGTTCCTTTGAATTTATTCTTATATACTGAGATCGTTGCAACTCGCGACGTCACGCTATTTTTTACCATTTTTGACCCCCCTCCCACCTGTCACAAACTGTCACAAATCTCGGGACACGCCAACCCCTAAAGTACGTCACACTTTCGAAAAATATTTTTAATTAACACCTAATTAAAATATTTAATTTAATGCTTAAAATAAGTTGTATTGATATTTATTGTGATCGATTGTGGGATTTAATGTGAGATATAAAATATGATCAACTAACACAAAATTTCTCAGTCCCCCTGTGTGACTTCTTAGTTTGTGACTAAAAATTATGTTCTGCTTTTTAATGTGAGATTCTACATTCCTCACTCCAGCTGGGCCTCATCTTTTTACAAAGATTTTTTGTATTTTATTTTTTACTTGTACCTGTAAACAAAAGATTTGTAAAATTTAATTTAATTCATGAAGTCCTGTTAAATGTCCTGTTAGCCAAGTTCATCTAGAACTAGAACGAAATTTGTTTGCAATTTTTTTAAAATGTTCTTTAAATATAAACTTACACACTCTTAACTCCTTTCCATATGTGCGCTGATACACTTACCAGAAAAAGTATTTTTGCACAACACATGGAGTGTCTATATAAGACATTCTATGATTTCGCCTGTTGTATCTGGAATGATTTTCTATACACACTACACGACTGTGCATCACGGGAAGTGTGTCATTTTTTACTTTTGTTTCCCGCCCTACCGACCGCCTGCGAACCCAAAAGACGACGGTGAAGTTAACATAAGGGATTGAATTAAACAACCTCGTAAAACAAAGTTTTTGACTATAAATCCCTTATATATGAGAGATAGTAATAATAATAATAATAGTAATAATTTATAATTTATATAGCGCTGTATCCCAGTAGGGAACCAGGCTTACAGCGCTTTACATTGAGATCATAACATACATATAATAATTAAATAACCATTCATACCATAATAACAACATAAAGGACAGTACATTACACACAAGCTATGCTAATCATTAAAACAAATGTTTTTTCTTCAATTTTGTAAATACATTTTGAAAAGATGCGTTTTAAGTGCAGTCTTGAAGGACTTGGTAGTTCGAATACTACGGATGTGTAATGGTAGAGAATTCCATTGTATGGCCGCAAAAAAAGAGAATGCCCTTTCACCAAAAGTTTTAGTTCGTGTCTTAGGAACACAGAGAATACGTGTGTCTGCAGAAGAGCGTAGCTGACGACTGGGTGAGTAGACCGACAGATGTTTAGTAAGATAGGAAGGAGATGAGTCAGAAAGTATTTGTGACAGAGAACAGCCAGTTTGTAATCAATTCGAGCTTGTATAGGTAGCCAATGAAGTGAGTAAAGTAGCGGAGTAACATGGTCATGTTTTTTTTGCCTTAAGAACTAGATTGGCAGCTGAATTTTGAACTTTCTGTAGTTTTTCAATGCATTGTTTTGGCGCACCTGGCAGAAGAGAATTGCAATAATCAATGCGAGCTAGAACAACAGCACAGACTAGAGTTTTTGTTGCACTAACTGTTAAGTAATGACGGAATGAGCTGATTTGACGAATGGCGATGTAGGCAGAGCGGCAGATGTGATTAATGAAGTTGTTGGTAGACAAGTCAGAAATAATGTAGCCAAGATTCGTAGTTGATATTTTGAACAGTATATCAGAACTAGCCACCTGCTTAGAATTAGGAAGAGACAAAGTACTGCGTGATTTATTGTTGCAAAATAGGAGTGCTTCTGTCTTATAGTCATTCAGCTTGAGCTTGCTGAAAGTCATCCAAGACTTTACCTCACCAATGCACTCCTGCATCAAAAGGACAGTGGAGTCAATATCAGAGGGATCAGTGTGAGTGTATAGCTGAGTATTATCTGCAAACGATTGGCATTTAACTGAATGCTTTTCGAGCAGTAGAAGTAGTGGCCTTGTATACATTACGAAAAGAACCGGACCCAAAACAATATAATAGCTAGATGAATTGATAAAATGGGAAACTAACTGGAGTATGAGTTTCCACCCAGAAAAGTGTCAACTGTTAAGAATAACAAAGAAAAAGAAACAAATAAATTCAAAATATTTCATTCATGGAAAGGAACTAACCCAAACTAAAGATGCAAAATACTTAGGAGTCATAATAAATGAGAAATTATCATGGAATCCCCATGTCAATGAAGTTATTAAAAAATCAAACAAAACCTTAGGCTTTATAAAAAGAAACCTTTACAAATGTAATAAAGAATAAAACTAAAATGCTATCTCACTTTGGTGAGACCTGTACTAGAATATGCATCTTCTGTATGGGACCCACCCACCAAAGAAAACATTGAAAAACTAGAACAAATCCAAAAAAGAGCTGCCAGATTCATTACTGGAGAATATTCAAAACTGACTAGAATAACACCATTAGGTAAATAATTACACCTTGAAACACTAGAGGATAGAAGAACCAAGAGCAAAGTAGTAATCATACATAAAGCAATTAACTCTAATTTAGAAATACAACACAAAGATAACTTAATACAACCCTCAGATAGACATAAGGATAAAAACACCTTTCTTATTCCCTATGCAATAACAAATTCATACAAATTTTCACTCTTTTCGTCCGGAATTCGGACGTGGAATGGGTTTCTGAAGAAAACAGGAAAGCCAACACTTTATCAACATTTAAAACTCTAATAAGAATGCAGGACTAAGCACAAACCATAGATAAGCGTAGAAGGAGCGTCTGAAACAGATAAGATAAGACAAAGCACTGACCACCTTCCAGCAATCTCCATTGAGAGAAACACCTTGGACGTCGTCGATGATTTCACCTACCTTGGCAGTAACATCACAAGCACACTCTCCCTGGATAAGGAAATAGGAACCAGAATCGGCAAGGCCGCATCATTAATGGCTAGGCTGAATCAAAAAGTGTGGAACAATGCGCAGCTCACAGATAGGACGAGAATCACTGTGTACCAGGCCTGCGTGCTCAGCACACTCCTCTATAGCAGTGAGTGCTGGACGACCTACGCCAAGCAAACAAAGAAGCTCAACAGCTTCCACTTAGATGTTTTAATTAATATTTGCATATAGAATTAGAAAAGATCCCATACATATACATATATTTCCACCCGTATTTTGTTATGATGGGTAAAGATCAGAGAGACATGTTGTTGAACCCAAATATTGTATAGAGTTTAGATTGTTAAATTTCATACATTGAACATTGTTTCCTAAGCCTAAACCGCTGCCTCTCGAAGTAGCCGAAGAATTTGGTAGTCCAAGAAGCTTTTAAAATTCTTCATTAGAAAAAACCCGTTCAACGTATTTAAATGAAAATTAAATCAGTTTCAACTCAGTTATAAATATTAGTGAAAATTTACAAATTAAAAGACATTTTATTGCTATATCTGACGTGCATCACTTTGTATTTTCCATGAACGCCGCACTAAAAAGCACCGCTATCGACCTACCTAATATGAGGTTCTAATTAAGACAACTTAATCGCCAAGATTAATAAGAAGATCATAATATTATTTTCTTTAACTTGGGTTAAATTGCAAACTACATGTCTTTGCGACATTATATTATTTTTAGTATTGCTTACACTTTTTACTGATATAACTAAATATTATGTATAAATATATTTAATTCCAAAGAAAATACATTTTCATAATTCTAGTTATTTCAAAGTAAGAAAACTATAATTTGTTTACATTTACCGTCATTTATTGTATGGCCTAATTAATAAATATGTGAGTCCGCGTTAATTTCTTTTAAGAAAAGTATTTATGCAAGTGGCAGCCCACTTGACTTCGATCTCTTAACTAAGAGATAACATTTCAATGAATTACTGGGATTCTCCTACAACCAGTGTAGACCAGTGTTCTTTTTTTTCACTCGATATTCGATCTCTACAATTGTAAGTAAACAACTCATTTGATTTATGAAGTAAAAGCCATAAAAAACATTAGGGTTTGTTTCGTATAATCTTATAAAAATAAAATTTTATTATATTGTGATTGTTTAAATCAACTTTATTTAAGTGTGTGTGTGTGCGTGCGTGCGTGTGTCTGAGTATGTGTGTGTTTGTGAGTGTGTGTGTGTGCGTGCGTGTGTGTGTGTGCATGTGTGTATGTGTGTGAGTATTTGTATGTTTGTGAGTGTGTGTGTATGTGTCGATATTTGGATTTTATGTGGATTATGTGTTTTACATAAACATATGTAATAAACGGGAACATGTTTTAATGGTTCCAAGTGGCCATCACCTCATTATAATGTCAATATATAAAGTCGAAATATGTATAGTTTTTTTAGATATAGTCTTGATAGTATACTTTCCTTACACTTTGGATATAATATAAATATTGGTAGAGTCAGTAGAAATAGTCTTATTTAACATCTATCGTATCTATACATACGCTCCTTCTATGCAGAAGATAATTGCGTCAACAGACAATGCCAGATGATCTGTTGGCAAGTGATGCAGCGTTCACAGGCCACGGCTATGAGTGTTTCACGCACTATCCAGCCGCCTAACTAGTGTTAGGTACCCATTCAGAGCTGGGTGACTCAGGGACGCCCTAGGCTCCTTGCCTTCCCGTGGATTCGAACCCGTACGCAAGTTGAGCGAGCAGTCGAGCGCCACTCGACCACCGCAGCCCATCTAAATATTATATATATATATATATATATATATATTTATATATATATATATATATAGTTAAAAGTTATAGTTAACATATTTATATTACTTTTAGATAAAGTCTTATTATGTATATTTTCTTAAATATAGTATTGATATTGATAGAGTTAAAACGTATGGTCTAAAAATTTAAGGCATAGTATATATATATATATATATATATATATATCTATATATATATATATATATATATATATATATATATATATATATATATATATATATATATATATATATATTTAGAGTGGCCCAAAAATATTTTTTTTCGATTTTTCTAAATTTAAGCCCTGCATTGTGTTCTGCCAGGAAAAAAAGTGTTTTCTGAAAAAATGAATACAATCGTGAAATACTTAGAAGTTGCACAAAGGCAATGAAAACATTGATTTGGGTACTAAATAGTAATTTAATGGTTTATGTTGAATGTTTAGTGTTAAACATGAAATAACAACCTCAAAACAAATAAAATAATAGAATGCAACAAAGTGTTTACTAAATATGGACGTCATATTCACTGACTGCTTTTTGCTAGTCCAGTAACCACTGTGGTCTTTTTGCATCCGGATATAATCGTCGGTGTTCTTGCACCACCTGAAGTAAGAATTGCTTCTGATCTTCTTTTCTGCATAAAACTTCATTGAAATCCTGAATCAGTTTCACTCCTCTTTCGGCTGTGTCAATAACAACTTTCAAATTGGTTACAACCTTTTCTGCATGTTTGTATTCATTGTTGCTGCTCCATGTTTCAGGGGACATCTCAAGGAATGAATGTGGCAAATCAAGAATGGAGAAAAATGCCTTTGTATCGTTTGTAACAAAGAAGCTGAATGGGCTGGTCTGCATAGAATCCATTGGAATCAAGACCCTGAGCTCGATTTGTAGATCCGGGTTTTTCGTGCATATTTTTAAGCATATGAACCTTTTGCTTGGAATCAATATTTTCATTAAAAAAAGCGAGGCCCACTGTAATTTCATTTAGATTCCATAAATGTCGACTTAAAGCTTTTTTTTTGCTGCTTTTCCAATAACTGAATTAACAGAGTTATATTTTTCTAAATCCTTCAGAAATTGTAGGTCATTTGATGGCGCCCTTGCTGGCTGTGAAGCTTGAAACCACAGTTTCATATAAGTACTGGAAACAAAACAGAGTAACTGAAACAGTCCTTGTTCTTCAGAAAGCTTCTGCTTAAACTGCTTCTTAAACATCCACATCTTGTAGCAATAAATTATTCTTGCCATCCAACGTGCCCTGTGTACAGCTACTGGAGCATGGAAATGAATCCCACGTGGTGGTTTTCCTCCAAGAAATATGGCAGCCAGTTCCAAACATTCTCTTTAATCATCTCGTGGGTGACGAAATGATACCAAACACACAATGTGTTCTTGAGACTTACATATAAATAAAAAACTTTATAAAAAAACTCATATTTTCAAAAAATTTTAAATACATCTATTTTAAATACATTATTTCTTCGCAATTTATTAAAATTTAAATATTTTTATTTTATTTTTTCATATAATAAAATATTTATAAAATCTAAGTTATTTATATTATGTCTCAATGAATTTAAATTACATTTTTTGGGTTAAAAATAAGATCTAATCATTTTATTTGCTAATTAAATATTCTCAAAACAATGCCATATTAAAAACACCAGTGTCGTTGCTTTATGGTACGGCACTGTGTGAAAGCTTCATATAGGATCTATTACTTATTTATGAAATTCCGTTCACCTAACTGAAACGGTACTCAAGATTTAGTGTTCGAACACACAAAAACATACACAAAGACAGACAAACACACATACAGCATATTTTCAAAGAAGCTGTGCAAATTCGAGATTTGTCAAAATCTTGATCGCAATTTTTAGATCGATTATAATACTTCCCCGCTAAACAGCCTAATCAAGAAAGAAAGCCATAATTTAATATCTTCTCATTAACCTTATGAGCAGCTATATTGTTTCGAGCAAAACGTCATATTGAATAAATCAATACCGTTCTTAGCGGCGCAACGATAATGGGAAATACAATTATAATGAACATCCGATATGAAAATACAAAATATGACATGAAAATTTGAGGGTTTTTTGTTGTATTTTTATAATGCCAACAGGATTGAACTTAATGCACAGTTTTTAGATTGTGATTAGAAGCAAAAAGAATAAAAGGAAGGGGAAAAAAACAAATTAAAACTCATTTTTAATTAGGGCTGCGGAAATTAACGATTAATTTCTTCATTAATCGTTAAAACTTTTTAACGATTAAATTTATTTTTAAAGATTATTCGACCCACCACGTATAAATGTACTGGAAGTCAAACAGTAAAATATTTCGACTGATAAATATAAACTAATTTCCGGATGATTACAAGAACATTTCGGTTTTAAACTATTCACTTACGTGAATGTTCAAAATGTTGATAAAGGCTTTTGATGTAATTGAGAGAAATCGTTTGCCTACTATGCAATATTCCCTCTAAGTCTAAGCTTCGTTAATCCATGTGCAAAATTTAAAAAAAAACTCGTGTGCAAAGTATTTTTTGTGCAATATTTTACAAAATTTGCTGCGTGGTGATTCTAAACTCATGCATGGCGTCGGTCAAATATCTTCGCAGCGGCGCTGCTGGAAAGGAACATTGTTACCATTGTTCTAACACTTCGCTTACGTATCAAAACCAAACATCCAATACAGCATCAGAAACTTCAGTTTAGACAATCTAAAGCAATGTGAACGATTGTTCAGCTCGGCTGGTTATATTGATATACATAATGCAATTAATTCTAAGTTGGAAATAACACAAAAATAACCTAATACAACTCTCAGATAGACATAGGGATAAAAACACTTTTCTTATTCCGTATGCTAGAACATACACATATACGTTCTTGTTCTTCCCATCTGGAATTAAGGCGTGTAATAGGTTGCCTGAAGAAACCAGGAAAACCAGCAAATTATCAACATTCAAATCTCTTATAAAAATGCAAGACTTTTAAAAAAACATGGATAAGCATAGGACACAATAATTGTCGGTGTAAAAGGAATGTCTATAACACCTAACTATAACACCCATTTATTATGTATTAGACCCGCTCATCACTTTTGAACCAAATAATACCAATACACTTGTATGTTTGCGTTGTTGGTTAAAAGATTTCATATAAAGAAGACGTCCCAGTGATATTTCGATTTTCGACAAGTACGTTTAATAAATGTTACTGATGACACCATACATTTCAATTTTTGGCTTTAATCGAAATTAACGATTAATTAATCGTTAATTTTTCAAAACTTAACGATTAAATTAAAATTAATCGTTATCAGCACTAATATATATATACCCTAATTTTTAAAGATTAACAACTATTTAATTTTATATTTCAATGCTTAGTTTTTAATCTACATGCTTTGAAACAATTTACAAACGCAATTTATGAACCTTTTGTCTCTTAGATTTAAATGCGTTTGTATGGATTTTTTTGAAAGTTAGATTTTCACATGTCACTTTTATCAGTTTGTCAACATAAAGTCGTATTAAATACATCAGCATCGGTGCTTTGTAGTGCGAAATTGACGGGAAACACAATTTTAATGCATGCAAAAAGGATGATATTAATTCGTAAATATAACGCGTTCCCTCCAAAATATGTCTACTTCTTCGATTTTAGTAAAAAAAATAGTTTTATTGCCAGAGTATATTTAAATACAAGGAGTTTTGGGGCGCCCAATTTTTTGGGGGTAAAAAGCCCAAGTAACTTATCCTTGTTTGATAAATACGAAATATTAAACTTCCTGAAATGTAAACAAAGTATTTTATAATTATAAATCCTCAATTCTTCTTTTTACATCGCTCTCTTTTCCAAAATTAAAATATAAGCTAAAACTATGAAGTCATATAATTTTATTTTTTTTTAAACTTTTTGAATTTTTAGAATTTTGCACACCTCATGATGCACGCCTTGTATATATACTTGAATATAAGCTCAAAATGACGTCATAGCGCTACGGATCCTTCCTTCCAACCGGACTTGGGCTATTACATTGTTTACTAGCGTATCACCTCAAAAAAAAAAAAAAAAAAAAAAAAAAAAAATAAAAAAAAAAAAAAGAAAAAAAATAAAAAAAAAAAAAAACAAAAAAAAGAAAAAAAAAAAAAAAAAAAAAAAAAAAAAAAAAAAAAGAAAAAAAAAAAAAAAAAAAAAAAAGAAAAAAAAAAAAATAAAAAAACAAAAAAAAAAAAAATAAATAAAAAAAAACAAAAAAAAAAAAAAAAAAAAGAAAAAAAAAAAAAAAAAAAAAAAGAAAAGAAACAAAAAAAAAAAAAAAATAAAAAAAAAAAAAAGAAAAAAAAATAAAAAAAAACAAAAAAAATAAAAAGAAAAAAGAAAAAAGAAAAAAAAAAACAAAAAAAAAAAAAAAAAAAAAAAAAAAAAAAGAAAAAAAAAAAGAAAAAAAAATAAAAAAAAAAAAAAAAAAAAAAAAAAAGAAAAATAAAAAAAACAAAAAAGATATAATATAAAATAATATATAAAATAAAATAAAAAAAATAAAAAAAAAAAAAAAATATATATATAAAATAAAAAATATAGATATATATAAAACAAATAGATATACAAAAGATAGACGGAAGTTTTCAGCTGAAATCTATTTATATTTTATAAAAAATGCGCTTTTTTTAGTACGCCTACGGCGCCGACCTTATTTCAAACAGCCCAACTAACTTGTCCTTGTTTGATAAATACGAAATATTAAACTTTCTGAAATGTACACAAAGTATTTTATAATAGGGGTTGTAGGGCAACTACGGCCCCCCCCTTTGTTTTTTTATTTTATAATTAACCATCATCAAATCCTCTTTTTACATTGATCCTTTTCCAAAATTAAATACATGTATGAGCGAAAATAATGACGTCATATAATTTTTTTTCAGCGCATTTTTAATTTGCACAACTTTTGATGCATTGGTGCAGTAATTTGGTTTTCCCTGCTTTTTTAAAATTAGTAGCGTCACCGACATACATTGCAAATTATATTGTTTAATAACTTTTGAAAAAACAAAGAAAAACTAACTTGTACAATCGAATGCATCTAATATAATTATTGATCTTGCTAAAAAAGTCAAAAGTAACCATTAAATAACCAACACTGTCTCGGTCGGATAGCGTGGATGTTTTGATATAAGTTAGCACGGGTTGCTGTTCACTAAGTGAGATGAGCTTTAAGCGTCCGTTGTAGAAAGTTTAGTCTGTTTCTGGTGCGCTCCTTTGTAGAGTTTGGGCTGTTTCTGGTGCGCGCCATGCTTGTCTATGTTTCAGACATTTTGGCAAAACGTTGTGTTATGAATTGTCGTGAGACGACAGAAGCACTTCCGGGGGTGGTGGAGGGGAGAGTTGTGTGTACCGAAGGACGGAGAGATTTGGTTGTGTTGTACTTTGAACGATGTAATTGTTAGAAGGTAGAAGAGCAACTGGGTTGTGCTATACTATGAACGATGTTATAGTTAGAAGGTAGAAGAGCAACTGGGTTGTGCTATACTATCAACGATGTTATAGTTAGAAGGTAGAAGAGCAACTGGGTTGTGCATATACAATGAACGATGTTATAGTTAGAAGGTAGCAAGAGCAACTGGGTGTGCTATACTATGAACAATGTTACAGTATTTTCAATTGTTAACTTTACGGGCACTGCCATGTCCTAATCATGTCATGAAATCTTTTTTTAAAATGAATCAAATGTTGATGATGTCATCCAACTTCCCGTGTTACTTGGTGTTTTCCTGACCCAGCAGAGACTCTATCGGCGTTGTTGACGCTGATTGATCTCTGTGGCAAAGGAAGGACCTAGATCCCCCTAGACAACGGATCCGCCACAAACACAAACAAAAGTTGAAAAGCTTACGAAAACTGCAGAAATTATTAAACACACTAGCGATATACTCGAGTTTTTTTAAACGGTTGTTTAGTAAATACACTTGGATGTCAATGGCAAGTTGTTGTTTTTTCTCACAAAAATCGTTCATCAGCCGAACTCCCCTTATAGTGATGACGTCATACTATTTATATACCGGAATAATCAGAAGACGCTATGATGTCACTTGTGTGTTTTCTCTCGTATGCTTCCGTAACACAACAAAATAAATAAACAATAAATTTATACCGACTAATTAAAGTTACGGTTAACCTGTCTTCATAAAACAGGACCGTTCCCAATCTTAGGACCAGTTCATGTTAACAACCTTATTAAAACTGTTCTTTATTCAATTAATTTTAGTGGATTTACAAAAATTTCTTTACTACATGGACATCCGGATCCCCCCAAAAATTGGCTATTAACATCGGTGCTGTATCGTGCGGCGCTGACAAAAAATATTATTTTAATGCACGTTTAATATGATAACATGACGTCATTAAAAAAAGTGTATTGCTTTTACTGACTGGAAAAATATATTCTTCATTGATATTATTATGAGGTGCCAGGTTTGGATAGACATTGTCTAACATGACCTTCTATTTTTCTCTGTTGTTATCTATTTCAAAGAAGACGTTATTGCTTACACTTTGTTTGTTGAACCATTCAGTCAGCCTCTCCACGTATGTTGTTTTCTGTCTTCATCTGTTTCCCTTACACTATATCTTTCACCATAAAGATACGCTTCCTACTCAATATCTTAGATACAATGATATAATTTATTTTTTCTTATAACAATATTGTTACGATTGATCTTGGGGCACGTGTTATACTTTACAACTCGGTATTTGTTTTCTTTTCCTTTCATGACATAGTCATAAAGCTTCTTTATAAACCACATTTCTACTGTATTAAATGTTTTCCTTGCTTCTTTGTCTATCGTCTAACAATCATACCCTCAGACAAGATCATACCAATGATATCCTTTCAATATGCGAATTTTGATACATATTTATATGTTCCTGTTTTTTTTCTCGCTCTGAATATTCATTTGAAACAGTCTTTAGCTATTGCATTTCTTCTCTTTATTTCTTTGTTCCATTTGTCTTCATGTGTAAATACTAGAGATTAAACTCAATTGACTTGATGCTTTCGTCTTCACCCAGAGGTTCTGTTGTCTTATAGATTACCATTACTTATGTTTTACTGAGATTGAGAATTTGCTATTACGATAGTGTTTCCAATTCTCTATTATTTTTTGCTGAGAAAAAACAGAAATAGGAAAACATGTTGATTAGTCGAGACATGAACATGGCAAAACTGTATTAGAATATGAGGATAGGTCGAGACATGAACATGACCAACGTGATAAACAAATTAAGTGACTATGGTAATTAACTTTTTTATTTTAGTGTACTAAATATACACGGTGGTCGAGTGTCAAGCGCTCGACTGACGTACTGATGGCCACTGGGTTGAAATCCATATGAAGGCAGTGATTTCTTCCCGGGGCCAAGATGTCCCTGAGACCACCGAGCATCGGTTGGGTACCCAACACTAGTTAGGGAAACAAAATAAAAATGAGGATTCTGAGAATAATAAAACACATTTGTTACATATGCTCAACTAAGCATTTGTTTTCAGATTCACAATCTATTTAATTGTTTTACCTACAATTTATCACTTTATGTAAGTTTCTATTAATGTTGATTAAAAAGATGGACACGTGACAAAACACTATCTTTCTGCTAGTAAATGTATTAAGTTGTCGTTAAATTTCATATATTATATCTCGAGTCTCATTGTCATGTAGTAGATGGAGATGTATGTGTTTAACTGAATATATGGATACGTGTGTATTGTCTCACGATGCTTGTCAGTGAGATACTCGGGGATAAATTACATTGCTATGTACACATTCTAGAATTGAATTGTTTTATGGAATAATTGAAATACATTCTCATTAATAAGTGCTGCAACATTGTTTACAATAAATAAATGCAATTTTCGGGCTAAAAGTACAATTCTGCTTCTTAACTTAAAATATAGAATTGTATGGCATCTGTCCGTCTACGAAAGACGATAGATTTATCGTTATTATTTGCAGCTCTTGGTGTGGCTGATGAGACCAATCCTTGAGTGGCAGTCTCTTCTGCATGACACACACACGAAAGCAGTGGGGCAGTGTTGCCTGGCCTTTCTCCTCGCTCTTTTCCCGACTGCTTCTGCCCTAGTTTGCTCCTCTGCTCTTAGTGATCCTTCTTTCACTATAGCCCGCCACATGGACCTATCCTCTGCCAGGTTTTCCCAGTTTTGTATATCAATGTTGGCTACTTTCATGTCTCTCTTGCATATGTCCACGTATCTGAGACATGGCCGACCAACCGACCTTTTCCCTGTCGCCAGCTCGCTGTAAAACACATTTTTGGGTATGCATCCTCTTGAGTTGTGTCCGAGCCAACGGAGGCGTCTTCGGTTTAATATTGCTGCAATACTACTCATGCTTGCTGGAGCTAGGACCTCTGTGTTGGGGACTTTCTCTTGCAATTTGATGTTTAGGATGCGGCGCAGGCATCTGAGGTGGAAGCTATTGAGCCTTCTTTCATGCCTGGTATAGGTGGTCCAAGACTCGCATCCATAGAGGAGTGTCGCTACGCAGCCTGGTAGTAACCTTCAGAGCT
>CALYLW010003201.1:0-13786 GCA_944989445.1 Ampullaceana balthica | reverse complement strand
ATATGTTAATAATGGTACGATTTATGATAAAAAAAATCACTCGTTTCAATTCAATAAAAGTAAGCATATGTTTTTTTGTGTTTTTTTAAATTTATTTTTTAAATTTTATTTTGTTTATCATCAATGCGTGTTGAACTCATTAAAACCAAAAATTCTATTAAATTCATTCGTTTCACTGAAACTTTAAGAAGATGTACATTGATTTTTATAAATTATTTTTAATCGTATTTAAGCCCCCCAAATCCTTTCGTATTGAAATTTTTTTAAATGAATTTCTGAAACATGTTATATTCTATATTTCAGAAATACTAGATGTATGCAATGGTGGTACAAGGTATTGGAAAATAAAAGCCAGATTTAATGAGAGTATATCACAACAATTTTGTCTAGTATCAAGCTCAGCGATCAAGTCAATTGTATTAAACGAAGGAACAGACGGTACAAAAAATACTGATATAATAAACGAGACATCTTTGATTTTACTTGGAAATGGGAAAGAATTCGGTCAATATAATGTTACGTTTCAATATAATTATGTGAAATCGAAAAAACACTATACATATGAAATAAAAAGCTTTGCTAAACTTCAGTTTACGCTATATATTAATGTTTCAATTGAAGGTAAGTCTCATACTAATGTTTATTTCATGTATGAATGAAGTGTATGTATATATATATATATATATATATATATATATATATATATACATATTTATATATGTATATACAGTGCTTTTTTTCTAGCGAAAAATGTTTGGGAACTCATTTTAAAAACCCACTTTAAAAAGGACTGACAGTAAGTAAAATGCCGACTATTTATATAAATATACACGAAACTGGCCAAAAAAGGTATGTGAACTCAGTTCCCATGAGTTCCAACTGAAAAAGCACTGTATATATATATATATATTAATAAACTCTATCATAAAAAAACTAGATGATAATGAAATCTAAAATGCTTTTATTATTAGTGCACATATTTTCTTTAGTTTAGTTTTAAAGTTTGTATGTTCTATAGATATTGATACCTTTTCAGAATTCGAACTCACACTTTTCCCCCCATATATATACATTACTTTTGCAAAATATGACATTATATTGTAATTAAAATTTAAATACGTAAAAGTTAGCATCAATTCTAAACATTATATTATTATACATGTTTTCCCCTCACATTTCTTCCAAAATGTAGATTACCTTACAATATGCCCTGAGAACAAAGTAATATTCATCGTGGAAGAAAATCCAATTAATAAATCATTTTGCATCTTCTCTTCTTCAAAAATACTAGATGTTATTAAAATCAATAACAAATTTCATAACACTTCTCAAAATACAAAAACAATCGGCATGTGGATAGAAAGAGATGAACATGTTGCATATAAATATAATGTAACGTTTTTTATTAAAAGTTTTAAAGAAACAAAAAGTGGAAGATTTGATATTGAAATTGTGAACCAAAAAGATCGTAAATTAAAGTTCATTATCAAAACAAAAGGCAAGTAATGTGTTTTTTTAAATGTGTGTTATTTTATTATTATTATTTTTTTGAATAATGAAAAGAAGCATTTATTTACATGCTATATGATAGTTTCTGTTTGATTACGAATCAGGTACAATACACATTTAATTTCGATTCCGTCGCTATTTGAATCATGCAAAAATCTTAATCTATTTTGTAACTAAACTTACACGCATGTTTGTAGGTAATTTTAAAATATTTTATAAGACAGAGCGTTGTCGAGAGTAGGCTTTTATGCATTTATTCTAGTATGTATTTATCGTGGAACACATAAACTATTATGTAAATCAATACTGATTTAAGAATACACAACATACTACGGTTACATTTCATGCGTCCCTGTAATTGAGATTTTTTATTTTGTTTTACACTGAAATCAGCTAAGACAAATCCATGATAAATGACGTGCTCGTTTTTTTACGCACTAAAAACATATTTATACTTCGTGACATTAAAGTATTATAATTTTTGGCCGTCAAGCAAGTCAGTCATTATTTTTTTAAAAATATTTTATTTCATTTTTGTTATTTTTGTTTACAAAAATTATATATATATATATATATATATATATATATATATATTCTTCTACTTTAATGCAATATACTTTAAACAACTCTGTGAAATGTTATATTAGGACATATGAATTTAAAAGACTAAACAGACAATTTTATTACACAAATAATTCACACTGCGTTATATTAATACATTTCTTTTGTATAAAAACTTTAAAACTGCTCTTTATTTTTGTAATATAAAAACCTTGTCAAAGAGTAATGTTTTATAATGTTTTGAAAGAAGTCAAAATTATAACGAATATATATTTTTAAAGTGATTTGATAATTGTTGCAAAAAATCTATTCAGGGAATTTTGCAAACATTTTAATATTACTATTAGAATTTTGTGAAATTTATAAGAATAAAACATGTATTTATTTATCTTTCTAAATTAAAGCAGAGAATCTTATACGTAATGTGGATTAAATAAAATTGAAATGAGATTTATAAATAAATTGTAACGATAGTTCACTCTTTTTGTTTTGATTTTAAAATTAACTGTATACAATTTTTATAAACGATTTCCAAATGAGATAAATAAATTATTAAAATAATAAATGAAATATTTATAAAACAATTATGTATTGCCCCATGTTAGTTATCGTATTTCTTTTTTTTAGATCTGTATATAAGTCTTTTAAAACCAGAAAGCGTGTATACTGGGGAGGAGCAGATATTGCTGTGTGAATGGCTTAATTACCCTGACGAGACTTTACAGATAACTAAGAAGTATAACACAACAACGCTGGCTACTGGTGTATCTGGAGTTACCTATACTTTCCCAAAACTAACATGTAATGACATGGGGACATATAAGTGTGAACAAATAAATAGTGATTTTAATAATTCATCGGCCTCCATCAATTTGGCTCTTAAATTGTGTAGGTATTTATTTTCTTTATTTTATATTTTTCTACTTTCTTTTATGTTAACTTTTATGGCATCGGTGGTCCGACCAGTAGAAACTTAGAGCTATTTTTTAAAAAAAAATTTGTAAATTGCATATTGCAGCATATATGTCAAGACCACATTAAAAATGAAAATTTCCCTTGGTTATTTTATAATTTTAAAAAAAAATGAATTTATTGATCTAAACATATAACCCCATTTTGAAGTGATAAGTGCGTTATCGTTTCACGATTAACAGATATTTACATATGCAAAATTTATGAATTGAACATGCTGCTTATGTATAGACTAAAAATTAAAATCAGCATTAATTTTTTTTATGATTTAGCTTTGAAGACGTTTGAGCTACACATTTTTTTCAAACCTGTTTGTAGCTTGTAGTTTTGGTGCGAAGTTCTGTCCGAATAAAATCGATTAGCACGAATGAAAAGTTGATTCCATAACTTGCCTCAAATAAAGTGACTCCTACTTTGCTTAAAGGGGCACAGTGGTCGTGTTGCAGTTTTGTTTGCCTGGCGTAGCGATGATCATGGTTTGGAATCTCAGTGAAGGAAGTTATTTGTTTCGTAGGCCAATGGTGTCCCCGAGTTCAAACAGCTCCGAATGGAGACCTGACAGTAGGTAGGGAAAATAAAACAACCCCGTAAAAACAAAGTTTTTGACTATAAATCCCTTATATGTAAGACAGAACTTAAAGTATTGATTATGTTCCAATGCGACAAACATTTACAGCCTGAAACTGAGTCAATTCCACCTGGTTAAAACACGAGATGTGTTCACCGATGGCTGGCGTGAAGTCAAGTGACCCGTAAAATGTAAACAATAGCGACTGATACATATAGTTTTTTTTTAGATAAACTAAAAATGCATTAATTTAATTATGGTACGTTCGATCGATCTGAAATTTCGATACGATGCATTGTTAGGTAACACAAGCCTATGTGTCAAATTTCATCTCGATGGCATCACGGAAAGTTAGTCATTTTTTACTTTTGTTTTTTACGCCCTCCCGACTGCCCGACGACGAACGACAGAGACGGTGGTAAAGTTAATATAAGGGATTTAAAAAGGCGGCTTGGAATATCGTGGAACCCACTTAGCAATGGCCTGTGAACGTTGCGTCAATCGGCAAGAGACCAGCAATAATCTTCTGTATAGAAAGAGCTAGGATTCAAGGCAAAGCAGAAAGTTATGTCTGCCGCTGGCCCATTTGAGACTTTAACTCGGCAAGCTTGCTTTTTCTTAATTCAGACCAAGACCCAAATTATCTTAATTTCTTTATTTCGGTTAAGATTTTTTGTAAAATTTCTTTATTTTTATATTATCTTTCGAACAAAAATATTTATTTTCATAAATTGTTTTTGACCAACAATGTTGACATAAAAAATCGGCATGCGGCTCATGATCCATGATTTGGTAATCGTTGGTCTACGATAATATGATTGACACATAACGTTCATTAAATTAATTTTGCCAATTTTCTTTACTAGAATATACGAAATATCCAATATTTTAATAGATTTATTTTAAACAGGGAACCCTTAAATATTTAAATAATTAATTACATACATGCATTTCGTTTTATTAATTTTTTTTTATTTAAAAAAATATAAATTTTAAAAAAAAGTTATTTAATCGACCCATTTTAACAAAACGATCAACAGCTTGTTTCATTTATTGTAATAGGTCCGCCTGTAATGTGTGAAGGATTTTCTTCAAACCTGACCGTAACAGTAAACATCGGTGACAACATGACTGCAAGGTTTTGTGTTATCTCCCAAACACTTACATTCAACAACACAAGTGATCCAACGTCTTGGAGACATGACAAGTATGACGACTCTGAAATGTATCATTTAATAAAATTCTCAATATTCAATGTGAAGCCAAGACACAAAAAAGTTTACAACATTATAGTGGAAAACTAATGACAGTAAAGAGCTGAATCTGTCATTAGATGTCAAGCTATTCCCAGGTGAGAATTAATCCATGTTGACGTATAGACATTTTAAAGGCATATCCTAAATACTTCTGAGCTTTCTGTTAATCTTTTTTATTATGTTTACTTTGTTATAATTTTAAAAGAATATATATATATCATCATTACATATATTATTACATATCTATATATACTAGCCGACTCGCCAGTCTCCTAAATCTCTTCACGTTTATGTGTAGAAAAAATATGAGTTACCTGTTGAATATTCAATGCTATTACGTACAGAATATAATCTGCCATTTGATTTGTTTTTGTATTGGGAATCTTTGTAATGTAATGGGAAGATTGAAAGCTCAAAATTTACAATAAGCTAAAGTAATTTTAAAAATTAAAAAAAAAGTTTTTTAATATAAATCCTTTATTTACGAGGCATAACTAAATGTATGTTCATTATAATACAGATCGCATGACAATCCAAAATTCCAAAATTTTCGTTATGTCTCATATATAAAGGATTTATAGTAAAAAAAAACAACTCCAGTCTGCCTTCTAAATTTCAGCACGATTTGATCACGGGAAAGGGTTATAAAAACATGTTTAATATAGTGCGCACCGCAAGACAGACTAGCAATTACTAGCAATTACATTTACAGATCAGGAATATATATTTGTTTAAATATCAATATAATACGCACTGCATCGCGCGATAGGAAAGTATTAAAAAGGTTGTTCAATTTAATACTAACCGTGAAACACTAGGACAAAAATTAACATGCTACATAGAGATAAATAGAGATAATCTAAAATTCATTAATTTAATTACAGTTCCGTCGATCCATCTGAAAATTGTATAGATCATTTTTATCGGCACAAGTCTGCATGCAAAATTTCAGCTCGCTAGCATACGGGGAAGTGGGTTAAAAATCGATCCAAAGCTTTGTGGAAAACAAACAAGCAAGCAAGGCATCAAGCAGACGCCACGAGTTAATTACTATAAAGGATTTAAAATGATAATAATAATTTATAAAAACTACAACAACAAAATAATCGTTTAACCAATAAAAAGATAACAAATGTAACAAATGTTTCTTCACTTCTGCATTTAATACATGGATAAAGTAGGAATTATATATCTTCTTCAGATAATCTTCAGTTATGTGAAAGGGAGACAAGTCGAAAAATTCTTTACGCAAACATCGGCGACAATCTAACAGCAGAGACGTGTGTTAATGCATCACTGAAAAGCAGCTTATATCAACTAGTAGTTGAATTGAATGGTTCAGTTTTTTACAACGGCACATGTATACTCAATGTCTGTGTTAGTGTGTCACCACATTACGTGTACCCATCCACATATAAAGTGATAATAACACTTGAAAACCTCACATATGAAGCATATAGAGACTATATAGTATTTGTGAAGACTATATACAACAACAGTGACGTAATATCCGACCTAAATTATACTGTTGACGTCAGGTTTAGAGGTAATATTCTTATCTATGATTCTGAAATGGTATATTTATATTTTTAATAGTTTTTATTTATAACTAAAGATATTATGCGTAACTATTTTGCAAAAACCACACACACACAAAAACAACAAACAAACAAAAAAAAACAAAAAACAAAACAAAACAAAAATGAATACATTTAATAATTTGGGTGCGTAGCAAAATAGTTTCAATAACTAATATAATTTTGGGTCAAACTTAACAACCGTAACATGTTTCATTAATATATTTTTTTTTAAACTGCGTTATTTATATATTTGTATTATGTTGATATCATTTACATGTTAGGGACTGTCCATAAATGACGTCACTTGCCTAAAAAAAAAGGGGGGGGGTGGGTCAAGCATTTGTAACGATGTGTGACGATATGGAGGGGTGGGGGGCATAGAAATATCACGTCTTATAAACTAAAAAAATCGCGCATCTTTATATAAAATCCCCACTTAACTAATTCATTGCTTGCAATTTATTTAATAACGTTTTCTATGGCTTCACGCTTGTTATCTTTCAAAGTCCTGACAAACTACAAGGTATTTGGAGACAATTTTTCCCTATGAACATGAAACAAAAATCATAAAACACAAAAAAAGATTTTGGTTCTTTGAATGAATCAATGACAGGAAGTTAACGAGTCTTTGAAATATGCCGACATGATTTACATAGTTACCAGTTGAGACGAGCCAATGTTTTGTTTTTTTTTAAATTTTACCCCCTCTCTTTCCCTTTTCCACTTCTATCGCGATAATGTAAAAAAGGACCTAGTATAAATGCTTTTAAAAGTATATTTTAGTTGTTCAAAGATATTTACTGTAATGTTTTTAAAAAATATATAAAAGGTTTTTTTGTTGTTATTTTTTCGGTTGAAACAAATTTGGGCTTGATTTAAATCTTTTAAAGTTATAGGTTTGTTTTGTAAATGTTTGGTGATGTAATAACTGTTACCACCCACCCACGGGTGTTGACGCGCCTTGCTGAGAAAAATTTAACAAACTCGCGCCAATTCCCTTGTGTTTCCTGTGTAGGCCTAGGAGAAAAACTGATTTTAATAAGACGTACAAAATTGTCAGTATATAAAGTTTTTCAATTAAAAAGTTACTACCGCCGCCAATATTCCCTTTTAATCTGCATGATTGCTCGGCCGCGCAGTTCTCTGGCCGACGCCGCGCAGAGGTTTAGAATAACCACGCAGCAAATTATGTAGTATTGCGCAAAAATGGATGCTGTGCAACTTTGCTCACGACTTTTTTCTACTTTGCAGTTGCACACAAACCAACGAATTTTAGAGGGAACATTGACAGCCGCCTAGCGGACATTAACATTCAAGCAGCTGGGTCCTATGACCTGACTGAACGTTACGTCATTGTTGTTGACATTTTGTTTGTATGTTCAGTTTACTGTAGTTTTAGTTTACGAGTATGGCGAATGCATTTACAAACAGGGAATAAAAGTTTGTAGAGCACAATAGTATGTTTTTGGAAGTATGCTGTTAGCTACTGTGTGAAATGAGGTGCATGGATGGTGGCTAGGTTGCATTCTATAGCCGTCATGACCGCGAAAATTATGCGGCGTTTTGGACGAGTACCCGCGCAGCTTTTTTCAACAATATTGACAGCCCTAGTTATGATTAGGGATGTACCGGATTTCGGCTCCGGCTAAATCCAGAATCCGGCCATTTTACAAATCTGGCTCGAGTTCGGCTCCGGCAGAATTTCACTTCAGAAATTCGGCCAAATCCGGCTGGCCATAGAGCCATAATATAAATATATATGGCTCCGGCTAGTCCGGAATCCGGTCATTTTTACAAATCCGACCCGGCTTCGGATTTCACTTCATAAATCTTTCCGAATCCGGATTTTAAACATTTTGAATCCGGTTCACCCCTAGTTACGATATGAAATAGATTGCAGACTTGCACTAAACACATATTTAAATATAAAAAAAGATATTTGAATCATTCTTGTTTTCAATTAGAAAATACCGCTTTTTGGCGTAATATTGGAGGGGGGGGGTCTAAGTTTTTGTGACGAGAGGAGGGGGGTCAAAAATCGGCCAAAATCGCGTTACGTCATTTGTGGACGGCCCCTTACTTATGTCAATAGTATTTGAAAATGAAGATGCCAAACGTGCAAGGATCTTCTAATAATTACTTTAACAATACTTTTCTGAGTTACAATTAAATTTACAAAACCCTACTACAATATCCACGCGTTTTCTTTATATATGAACAAGAGCATTTCACTAATAGACACAATATTAATCCTTAGGGTTAAAAATAAGTTTTGATACGGCTTTTTAAATATATATATTTTTCAAGGATGACGGATAGCTAACTTTGTTGGGAGAGCTCAGGCTCGATTTTACTTCACCCAATGTTTTACCTGATGGTTAACGTTTTGAAAGTCACTTTTTAAATTGCTGTC
Source organism: Ampullaceana balthica (assembly GCA_944989445.1). NCBI lineage: Eukaryota > Metazoa > Mollusca > Gastropoda > Lymnaeidae > Ampullaceana > Ampullaceana balthica. Next base: position 4,927 of record CALYLW010003201.1, on the reverse strand, counting down.
GCGAATAGACGTATGTGTTATCATGATGCTCTAAAAACGTATGTTTTTAAAAATAAATAAAAATAAATTAATCATTAAAATTAGAAATTCCGATTGTATTAATCTAACAGAAAACTGCACGATGGATGTCAAATTGATTAACACAAGTTCAGACACCCTCACTGTATCCATCACAAAAGGTGAAAATCTTATGTATCAAGAGTTGAAAATTGAGGCTTTTGCTCTAATATCATCAAGTTTAGCCATACCCGATATTTACATTACAGAAAATGTTCATAATATAATCAAAACCATTGGTGCCTTAAAAGACAAAACAACGTATATCATAAACATATCACTGAGTGACAACCACAGAAATGATTATCAGTGCCATCCGTTTATCATGTATGCGACTACAACGTGTAAGTAGAGAGTAAGGATGAAATAAGAAAACATTTATTTTAAGAATTGCTTTACAAATGTATATGGTCTAATGTTGCAATGCTACATCTATTGTTTTGAAGATGTGTGGTGTGGAGATTTTTTAGGAGATTTTTTTTCTATTTTTTTTTAAAATTGAATTTAATGTGATAAGAGGCGTCGCCAGGATTGGTGTCACCTAATAACGACTTCCCAATAAGACCTCCTCTAAGTATGCCAGTGCCAAATAACGGGAACATACATAATTTTACACTTTGGTGTCCACCCTCATATGTTGTCACCCGGTGACGTCCGCAGCCCACTAGTGACGCCTCTGAATGTGATTTCTTATTTAACAAATAGACGATTTAAACACGTTAAAGGATAGGATGCTCAGTGAATTTGTATTTGTATTTTTTTAATTCCGTCTCTATTATGATGAACCGCGTTTAAAAATAAATTACCTAAATGAAATAGTACACATTATTTGTGTACTTTTTGTTTATTTAATCTAATTTAATTACATCTTATTTTCCAGCCCACACACCCCAGACATCAGTCTCAGCTGTTATATTACAAGCAGTTGGAATAAGTCTGGCTCTTCTAACTGTAGTTTTAACCATCGTCACACTTTTTGTATATCTAGTCAAAACAAGTAAGTCATGTTTATTAGCTTTGCAATAACTTTAAATAAAAGGAAACAATTTTTTTTAAATAAATAACAATGCATATTTATTATGAACAAAGTTGAACATAAAATATAAGATGTATTAATTTATTCAAATTCATAGGATCGGCCTTTGTACGATCTTAATAATATATTTTTTTATAAATGAAAATGAAAAAGTCTTTGGCATATTTTAAACTTTTCTAAACATGTATAACTAAAACTATATGACAGGAACGAACATTTTATTATACATTTTAAAACTCTCTTAATATTAAATTATTTAATTAGTTTTAAAATATGTCATGATAAATAAATCTAGGCCATCCATGTATTTTTACAGTTTTATTTCAACATTTGCTTTTAACAATAAAAAAAGGTTATTTATTTGTTATATTTTTTATTCAATATGGTTATTGATTTTTTTAATGTCATTTTTCAGAAATTTAATTTTTTTCTATCTATTAGTACTTTAAATTTAAACATATTTTTAATTGTTCATAAAAATAGTCAGAAGTTTATTTTTTTATCTTTTATTAAATAATTAAATAGTGTTCATTTTATTTTTCCAGAGCGAATTGTATATAAAAAGAAAGGACACGCGTTTAGGTATATTTGTTTATTAATATTTACAAAATGATGTTTTCCAAAATCGTACACAATATTACATTGTCCATATGCATCTAAGATAATGAATGGTATTGGCATTTCCTTAAATGCACAAGATAAAAAAGAAAATCTTGCAGATTTGGCATTTTCATTTTCAAATAACATTGACATCACAAGAAACAATAGTAGAATGTAGTGTATTATAACGTAAAATCATAAAAATGGAATAGATATATGGAAGGATTGATGGATGAATAGGGTGGTCGGACACTTCGACCCCGGACGATTCGACGCTGGACTTTTCGACTCTGCCAGTTCGACCACAGGACGTTTCGACCCCAGGACGTTTCGACCCCGGTCGGTTCGACTCCGGACGGTTCGACCACGGACGATTCGACCCCGGGCGATTCGACCCCGGGCAGTTTGACCACAGGACGTTTCAAACCCAGGGTGTTTCAACCCAAGACGTTTCGAGCCCTTCCTATTTACACCGTATAATTTTTAAATAAATTTTTAATATACTTTTTAAAATGTATTATTTTTAAAATTAATTTTTGGTATAAAATAATTTAGCTTAAAATTATTATCCATTAAAAATTAAATACAGTTTGAAATTGTTATTGACAGCCAGTCAACATTCAACGTGAATATGATAAATGCGCCATTCCTCTGAGGTAGAAAGTCCTTCCAAACCTATCGAACTCCACCCGCACCCTGTCCGATGTAATCGGACAAAACAAAGGCAATGTGGTCAGATAGTCCTTTCTCTTCCCCCACATACTCTATTTACCCTCGCCAGCACACGGCTTGCTGTGGTGGTCACTGAGTCTAGCCTTAATAACACGGGATTATGAAACACTCGGACGAAATGTAAACAACAATGACGTAACGTTCATTCCGGTCATAGGGGTCCAGCAACTTGAATGTTATTGTCTGCTAGGCGGCAGTATAAACAATTGAAATTTATGAACTTGAAATACTGACAACTTTGTACGTCTTATTAAAATCAGTATTTCTACTACGGAGGTATACACGTGTTAAGCAACACAATAAACAGAAGTGAATGGAAGGGGCACGGGTTTGTAATAGTTTCAGCGCCTACGTTCAGCATGTCGACACCTTAAAAAAAAATAATAATTTAAAAAAAAAGAAAGAAAGAAAAAAGCAACTTTCGTTTGTTCTTGTTATCACGGTAAAAACCTTTGAACGACTTAAATATATACATTTTTAAAACCCAATATTAAATTAGGTCCTTTTTAGTTTTATGTATAGTTTGGGATAGGAGTTTTTAATTTTTAATGGATAATATACGATCAATTAATTTTTAAAAATATTTTTAAAAAAACAACAAAAAAAACCAAATAATAAATAAAAACATTTCACAATGTAGAAATGAGAGGGTCGAAACGTCCGGGGTTTAAATGTCCTGGGGTCGAAACGTCCTGTGGTCGAACTGTCCGTGGTCGAACCGACCGAGGTCGAATCGTCCTGGGGTCGAAACGTCCTGTGGTCTAACTGGCAGGGTCGAACCGTCTGGAGTCGAAACGTCCAGGGTCAAAGTGTCCGTAATTCGATGAATAGGTAGGGGGTGGGTAGATTTATGGGTGATGGGTGGTTGAACAAAGATATATTTGCTAGTTATAACAGGCTAGGCCTAATTTGGATGTAAACAAACAAAAACTTAAATATATCAATTAATTTTATTTAAGTCAAAAGTGAAATTATCACAAATATTATTTGCTAATTTTTTACAATTGTACCTTATTTTTATAATTTGAAACTTTAAATTCATCTAACGTCTTACTAAATTAAATGATTTGGATCATTACACACACACACACACACATATATATATATATATATATATATATACATTAATTTATACATGTATATATAAGGGTACATTACAATGCCCATTTCTTTGATATATTTATTACTTTCGTTGTCAACGATCATACCTCATCGTCATAAATTGATGTTTTAAATTAACACATAAATCCCTGAGTTCAACCCAATTGTTGCTATAACTTTGCTAAAATTGAATTGATTTCACTTGCACTCTATAAGCTATTTTAGTTAATCAAAACCTATAACTCATAATAATTCTCAAATTACAGATCAGAAGCAAGAGCTGATATAGTACGAAGAGAGAACACTCTGGGCAAGTAGTATAAATAATTCATTTATAACACATTGTTAAACATTTAGAAAAGTGTCAGCTGTTAAGAGTAACAAAGAAAAACAAACAAATAAATTCAAAATATTTCCATCATCGAAAAGAACTGACCCAGTCTAAAGATGCAAAATGCTTAGGAGTCATAATAAATGAGAAACTATCATGGAATCCCCATGCCAGTGAAGTTATTAAAAATCAAACAAAATCTTAGGCTTTATAAAAGAAACTTTTACAAATGTAATAGAGACATAAAACTAAAATGCTACCTCACTTTGGTGAGACCTGTACTAGAATATGCATCTTCTGTATGGGACCTATCCACCAAAGAAAACATTGATAAAATAGAACAAATTTAAAAAAGAGCTGCCGGATTCATCACCGGAGAATATTCAAAACTGACAAGAATAACACGATTAGTTAAATCATTAAACCTTGAAACACTAGAGGATAGAAGAACCAAGAGTAAAGTAGTAATCATACACAAAGCAATTAATTATACTTTAGAAATACTACACAAAGATAACTTAATACAACCCTCAGATAGACATAAGGATAAAAACACCTTTCTTATTCAAACAAGAATAAATAAACACTTACAAATTTTCGTTCTTCCCGTCCGGAATTCGGGCGTGGGATGGTTTGCCTGAAGAAACCAGGAAAACCTACACTTTCTCAACATTTAAATCTCTAATAAAAATGCAGGATTAAACACACACCATAGATAAGCTTAGGATGCAATAATCTACTGTATAGAAGGAGCGTCTGTAACAGATACGATAAGAAGATAAGATAAGATAAGATGTCCTATGTTCTTTTTTCAGTGTTATTTTTATTATTAGAGAGTTAAGACGTATTTGCTATAATAAAACAATATACAGGTTAATTTTACTTGTTTACATGGATTTTGAGTTTCCTTCTTTCAAATCAATGTATGTGAAATGCATATCAATAAGATCTTAATGGAAATGGTCAAATAGTATTTAATGATATAAATACATGTATTATTATTTTTATAGTTGTAATATATATATATATATATATATACATATATGTATAATGTTTAAACGACAATTAGG
>CALYLW010003200.1:0-13796 GCA_944989445.1 Ampullaceana balthica | reverse complement strand
ATATATATATTAGGGCTGTTATCGATTAATTTAAATTTAATCGATAACTTTTGAAAAATTATCGATTAATTTATCGATAATTTCTATTAAAGCCAAAAATAGACATTTATGACATCATTAAACTGAACATTTCTCACGGAAATTGAAAAATAAGAATATTTTGAACTAAATTTTATGAAAATGTGTTGATACTTGATCGGATGTTTGTGCTGAAGGTGGTACATCAGCGATGTATTTGATCCCTTCAAAAGAGAATTGTTTATGGCGGTGAACACAATAAACTTTTTCACCATCTTCGACTTTGCCATCCGCAGTTAGCTTAAAAACAAAATTTTTGCTCAACTTTCTAGTTATATGTTTAAATTTAGGGATTTTTTAGTTGACGTCTGCCGGTCCACATAGTGTAATAAAATAAATTATAATATTACAAGGGTGAAGTTTTTCGTAAAAAAATATATAAATTATTATTAATTATTAATAATTAATTATTTATTAATAAAAAATTTAAAATATAAATATTTTCTTTAATTTTAATCGATTTTTTATCGATTAAAATAATTTTAATCGATAAAAAAATGTAACGATTAATCGAGAAATTAATCGTTAATTTCCGCAGCTCTAATATATATATATTAGCATATCACCCGTCAAACATGACGAAAGTTTTCAGCTGAAATCTTTTTATTTTGAAAAAATGCACTTTTTTTAGGGCGCCTAACCCACCTTTTTCAAAAGCCCAACTAGCTTGTCCTTGTTTGATAAATACGAAATATTAAACTTTCTGAAATGCACACAAAGTATTTTATAACAGGGGTTGAAGGGTGCCTACGTCGCCCCCTTTTTTTTTATTTTATAATTAACCATCATCAAATCCTCTTTTTACATTGTTCCCTTTTCCAAAATTAAAATATGACCTAAAACAATGACGTCATATAATATTTTTTTACAGCGCATCTTTAATTTGCACACCATTTTATGCATTGGTGCAATAATTTGGTGCGCTGCTTTCTAAAATTAGTAGCGTCACGGACAGACACGACAGACGTCACAGCGATTGCAAATTATGTTATTTAACTAGTGTATTACCCGTCAAAAATGACAGAAATTTTCAAAATAAATACACATCAGATTAAAAAATAACGTAATACAGAACTTTCATTTGTTTTATTTATTTTTATTTGATTCCTTTATTATCATATTGAACAATTTTATGTGGAACGTTCGAAAAGAGTTATTTTTGGTGCAGTAATTTGGTGCGCTGCTTTCTAAAATTAGTAGTGTCACGGACAGACAGACGTGACACACATTGCAAATTATGTATATTGATAATACAATTAACAATATAAACTATATACACTAGCGTTGGTTTGGTTGAATCTTCTACTTCCAACTTGTTTTTAAATCCTTTATATTAACTCGTGTTGTCTGTTTGTTTGAACCCTTGCTTGCTTGATTGTCGCCAAAACTTCGGATTTATTTTAACCAACTTCCTCGTAAGTTAGCGAGCTGAAATTTCAGTTTTGTACCGATGATAAAAACTATGTATCAAAATTTCAGATCGATCGCATGTACTGTAATTAAATTATTGATTTTTTAGATTATTTTATTTATTCCTATGTATCATGTTATTTTTTGAGATAGAGCGTCGCGGTGCGTATTATATTGAACAACCTTTCTGTCGCGCAATAAGGTGCGTATTTTATTGACAACTCTTTTCATAAACATATTCCTGACCGGTGCGCATTATATTACACATGTTTTACGACACAACTGCAATTTTGTATTTTTTGGATTATCTTGCGCTGGGTATTATAATGAACATTCTTTTAGTTACGTCTCGTACATAAAGGATTTATAGTCAAAAACTTGGTTTTTTACTGTTTTTTTTAAATTAAATCCTTTATATTAACTCGTGGTGTCTGGTTGAACCCTTGATTGATTGCTTGATTGTCGCCAAAACTTTGGATCAATTTTAACCCATTTTCTCGTAAGCTAGCGAGCTGAAATTTTGCAGGCAGTTTTGTGCCGATGATACAAACGAAGTATCAAAATTTGAGAACGATCGCATGTACTGTCATTAAATTATTGAATTTTTAGATTATTTTATGTATCTCTGTGTATTATGTTATCTTTTGAGATAGAGTGTCGCGGTGCGTATTATATTGAACAACCTTTCTGTCGCGCAATAAGGTGCGTATTTTGACAACTTTTTTTATAAACATATTCCTGACCGGTGCGCATTATATTAAACATGTTTTACGACACAACTACAATTGTGTATTTTTGGATGGTCTTGCGCTGCGTATAGTTACTTCTCGTACATAAAGGATTTATAGTCAAAAACTTGGTTTTTACGGTTTTTTTATTACAACTTACAAACAAAACTTGTGAGCTTTCGCGGCTGCAAGATCTGAAATACTGGTTAGTTCAATATTGTCATGATCCTTAGCCATATAAGTCTCAATTGTCAAGATAGCTAAGTTACTGAGCCGATCTTGAATCATTGTTTATCCTATAAAGGTTTCAATAAATTTTAGTTTCGAAAAGCTTCTTTTTTCTGAAGCCAAAGTGACTGGAATAGTCCGAAGTGTTTGAATTGCAATGTGTTTGTTAGGAAAATCGCTATAGAGCTTTTTTTATTAAAAGAAACTGCAAAATATTAACATGATCGTTGTAGGTAATTGCAAGAATTATGGGACTCAATGATTGCTACTAATCAGCAAGCATGAAACCATCAAGATTATTACTTTCGCAGGCAGTGAGCTTTTCTCCAGATTCATACAGCAATTCAGTAGATCATTGTTTTGTATTTGATGAACTTTATAAAGAAAACCAAAACGAGTCACGATGCCTTAGTATTTGTTCAAATGATATGTCCATTGACATGATTGCATATCAACAACCTGGTTAAAAATTATGTGCTATTCTTCTCCTTCATATCTAAATTGTTTTATATCCTTTTAAATGGGTTCATATTGGTTCAATTTCTATGTCTGTGGCAATTTCTTATGCAAATGCTATTGCTGTTTCAAAACCGCGATTTCAGTCAGATTTCCACCATTTGCAAGTATTTTCCATGCTCTCAACTTCAGTTACTACACCGACATAAATATTTTGTAATTCTTTGCTGGTGTAATTAAATTGGAACAATATGTAGTACCAAAAGCATTTTAAACAGTGAAATTGAAGTTCTTAAGTTGTTTTCACAAAGACTCTGCTTCACTTCAATCTTTTGGATCACTAATTTGATATGGTACTTTGAAAAGTGCATCATCGATTTCTCCTGCTTGATATCTCACTACCTTTACGCTTTCCAATTGGCTTTCCAATTTTGTTTCACAAAGTGGTTTCACAGAAATATTTCAAGCATACTTGGAAAATAAAGCCCATCACTTTGTTGAAGCAGAAAATAAAATATAGATTGTGAAATTATATACAAAAAAACGACACTGCATCAGGACACGTTTTTACCATATAACATAGCAGCAAGTTGTAGCTTTGACGGGTACAAAGGTTAAAAAATCCCCTGGGATTTAATTGTAAAAGACGGCCTTGTACGCCTCACTTATGCCTATCATGTCCGCACATTTGTCGTATACCGCGGATATCAGAAACATCTAAGCACACTTTTCTCGGTTCCAATAGTAAGACAGCAAGCAGTTGTTGCCCACAACTTTCTTCCACTTATAGAAAACGTATGAAGTTCTCATGAGTTACTTCAGAATATCTACCTCCTTGGCTTACATAGCGCACTGTCAGTAACATTTGTTCTTGGTGACATTGGCACGGTGTGCAATCAAGATTTACTGAAAAGTATTTAGCTGATTTTATTCTTCCTACAATAATTTTCCTTACCATATTTCCCATCAACGAAATGAGTTCGTTCTGAATGTGCTTTCCTAAAGTAGTGATCATGAATTTCATCAATTTTTATTCTTCACATATTTTCCTGCAAAACCGAAACAAATTTTGCCATCAATTCCATGAGACCCAGAAAATTTCCATTGTGTGCCTGGTGAATTTATCAACTGAACTACGAGATAGCTTAGCGAGAAATCGGACAATGACCATGAGACGTTGAAATACACTATTTCAACGAGCCTTTTCACTGTATATTATTTTTGGCTTGCTTGTCGATTGTCATTGTTTTGTTAGACTGTTTTTCATCTCAAACCATTCCAAAGTAGATGTCATATGTCCCTTTGATTTATCATGATCAGACAGTATAACACATTTTTATTTCACTTACCATAGCAAGTTTAAGCCTAAAAGTGGCATTCCCTTTTTTTAAAATGTTATGAATATGTAAATCCTTACTAAAATACGCTAGGAAAAATACTTTTTGCATTAGGATTTAGGATGATTATAATATTTTATAATATTAGAAGGGAATTTTTCTAATTATTTTTTTCTCAAAAAAATTAATATAAAGTTTTCTTGATACGCTCTTATAAAAAAATGTATTGTGTAATAGAAGTAAAATTGTAAAAAGTAGTAAAAATGTTTAGTCAAAGCGCGTGGTCCTGAAAAGCGCTGGGCCCAAGGCGGTTGCCTTGCCCTAAGGCCGGTGTAACAGGCCAGATTAAACCCCTGAACAGAATATACCCTGGTATAATCTGGCCTAGGCCAGAATATACCCTCCCCCCAGGCCAGAATATACCCCTTAGACAACATGAGGATATATAGTAAAAAATAGATGAATGACTATTTATAAATTCTATTGGTGTTTTATCTTTGTCAGAGATTATAAACTAATTTCTTAAGCAGGAAAGATGTTTTACTTACAATAAAATAATAATAATTAAATGATTTATTTTATTACAATGTCTGATAGGACGGTCACACTTTTTATCTATAGTTACAGTCATCAGTCAATACAAGTAAGATGGAATCGGCGTTGTTTTGTAATTTGAAAATTGACTCATACAAGCACTAAATGAATTGACTATTTTTAAATAATAATTTAAAAACGATAAGGAACTATAGTTGTTGCTTTTCAACGCTTTCAAACATTTATTATTCCCTGACCTCGCTTATTTATCGAATCATTACGTTTCATTATTTTGAGTTTGGGCTGTTTAAAAGAACAGGGCAAGACTAAACATCGTTTGACATCCCCAACGTTGCTCGACGTATTTCCGTACCTTTATCGGTTTGCCTTCTGTGACGCGGCGTCTTAAGACATTAAAAATAAACCTCCCATCCTGAAGCGCTAATAATTTTTATTTTTAAATCATCGCAATTCATTTGTACCCATGTTACCCTTAAAACAGTAAGGTCAATCTTGTTGGATTTCGCCAAAGTTGGATTGACCGCTTTCGTCTATTGTTAAGAAATACGGTTGGTGTACCATGACGTGGCATTTAATCTGTAGTCAAAAGAACCTCTCCCCTCGTCGCACCCATTATTTTATATTAAACAAGCCGTATTTCCTTTGAAAGGCGTTAATCTACATGAGTAGCGTAAAGTTGCGAATGGTGTCAAGCTTGTTTGATTAGGCCAATCTTGACAAAATCGTCGAATCGGATTTCGCGCTTTAAGAATACATTTTTGGTCACTATAAAATAACCCCCCAAACGACCAGACCTCAAACTTTGTCAACCATGTATGACCAACTGTATGATCAGATTTTAAGATTCTACTCTACAACGAAACAAGACCCCCAGTGGATCTATGACTTACCTTCAGAGAAACGGTCAAACGCCAAGTCACAATTTAGACAAATAGCAAGACCTTTTCAAGCAAAAGAGGGGATTATTTACCATGGTGAAAAGGGAAGTTCTCAATAAAAGTCGCCTGCCAAATATCATGAAGGCGTTTCATGACAACCCAAATTTTGGTGGCCATCTTGGCAGGGATAAGACATTATCCAAAATCTCTGAACGTTATTATTGGAAGAGAATGAAAAATGACGTTCACCAATATGTCAAAGCCTGTCAAAAATGTTTTGTCATAAAACCAAAAACCAGCAAGGAGGCACCACCACTGATCAATATACCAGTGCCTGTGAAAGTATGGAGCTTAGTCGGTATTGATATGATCGGACCTCTTCAGGAAACAACTAATGGAAATAGATATATAATAGCTGCAACCGATCATTTTTACAAGTGGACTGAGAACTGCTGTTCCCGATAAAATTGCAAAGTCAACCGCAAAATTTCTTTATTCTGTTATTTGCCGCCTTGGCTGCATGGATATTCTAATTAGTGACCAGGGACGTGAGTTTGTGAACATAGTTATTGACAACCTTATGAAACAGTTTCAAACTGATCACCGCATTGCATCAGCCTACCATCCACAAACAAATGGTCAACGAGAACGTGACAACAGAACTCTTAAAGAGACTCTTAGCAAGCTTGTCAATGAACAAGGTAACGACTGGGACCAATTTATCCCTGGTGTTCTTTTAGCATACCACACATCTGTTCATGGCTCAACCAAGTGCACTCCTTTTGAAATTATGTATGGGCGGAAAGCCAAGCTACCTACGGATCTCAGGCCTGTGGAAGATGGAACAATTTCAAAAAGAAAGGGTCTTTGCATAACTCTTGGCCTTACTTTTGACAACGTTGTATATTTATGGTCGCACTCGAGATCTCGAACAACCGAGGCGTACATATAAAACAAAAGGGGATGGAAACTGCTACTTTAGGGCCATAAGTTACATTCTGACAGGAACAGAGGACAACCACATTCTTCTCAGAGATAAAGTAGTTCAACATATGAACACTGGCATTACAAAACAACTACAGGGCTACTTGAATCAAAATGTGGAGGAGTATATACACATTTCTGGTATTTCTCGTGATGGAGTCTGGGCAACTGATGCAGAAATCCTGGCAACAGCCAACCTTTTACGTTTGGACATTGTTGTCTACACCAAAGTAGGTGATTCGATGGATTGGTTGACCTATCCAGCAAGTTTTGATCTTCAGTCAACGACAGAACATGGACTTTACCTTCAAAACCAGAAGCGGTCATTTTGATGTTGTAATTAGTGTTTAAATTTTACTGTAAGTAATTAATTGTGCTAAATGTTGTATATATTATGGACCTTGTTATTAGTTAATGTTTAAACTTTTTAAAAAATTAAATGTCTTAATTTCTATTCGAATGTTAAAGTAGTGTTCTTTTATTAAATAGATTTTAAAAATGTCTTTATTCAAATCTTTATTCTTTATTATCAAAATCAAAATTTATTTTTTTAAATTAATCAATTGAATGATTATTTGAATAATCACTTTATAAACAAAAAAATGCAAACTATTTCATTCATGGAAAACATTTAATCCAAACTCAAGATGCTAAGTACTTATGCGTAATAATAAGTGGAAAATTATCATGGAATCCCCATGCCAATGAAGTAATTAAAAAATCAAACAAAAATATTAGGCTTTATAAAGAGAAACTTTTACAGATATAATATATATATATAAGTCTCTACGTCGTGGAATGGATGCTTGAGGAAACCAGGAAAACCAACACTGCATCAACATTTAAAACTCTAATAAAACTGCAAGACTAGACATAAACCAAGGATCAGCGTAGGATGCAATAGCCTTCTGTATAGAAGGAGCGTCTTTAAATGATAATATAATATAAGGGTAAGGAACCCAAGGTATTCGCACCCGTTTGAAAAGCAACACATTTATGTAGTGCTTGATTAAGTCAATGTTAAATGGAAACAAATAACGCTGTTTCCATATATATATGTTTGGACTGTAACTTTTTAGATTTTTTAAGATTTCATATTTTAAAAACGACAAAGCGAGAGTATTATTTTCAAATGAAAGGTCATGCTCCTTTCATTCATAGGATAATATTTGATAATTGGTTATTATTTTGTTTTACAAAAACAATTTTCGCTACTTTAAAAAAGAGTTTAACTATCTGATAGAGCTAAAACATCAAAAGAAAGTTTATAAAGTTATTCATCCATTTTTTACTATATATCCTCATGTTGTCAAAGGGGTATATTCTGGCCTAGGGGGTTATATTATGGCCTAGGCCAGTTTAACCCCGGGGGTATATTCTGGCCTAGGCCAGATTATACCCGGGTATATTCTGGTCAGAGGTTTAATCTGGCCTGTTACACCGGCTCTGATTTCAATTTAGAGAAATATCTCTCACAAGCTACTTTGGTAGACGACAGAGATAATAAGAGCTTAATGCACTAAAAAGATGCTTGTATGTTTGCCCAAAGAAACTGTATTTTTGTGGTACAGAAAAGCAGCAAACAGGACATTTTTTGCAAGATTAATGATCATTATAACAACGGTCCTGGCGGCCCACCGGGAATTTTCCCGGTGTCCCGGCGGCCCAGTCCACCCCTGGCTATAATGGCAGGCTAGCTGTCATATCCTTTTTGTTCGAGGTGAATCTGATTTTTATAGTTATAATGGCAAACAAGCTGGCATATCCTTTTTTCAAGGTAAAGCTGATTTTAAAGTTGTAATGGCAGGCTAGCTGTCATATCCTTTTTGTTCAAGATAAAGCTGATTTTAGAGTTATAACGCCTTTGTTCGGTTTACTTCTTGGAATAGTTTTATTCAGTTATGACTCTATTTGGTAGTTTTCTGTACCCGTGAGATATTTCCAAGTGGGTTTGTGGTTGTTTAATGTTATATCTCTGTATGACTGTATAAAAACATTTAACGTAACAATGGTATATTTCTAAGTGGGTTGTATTTGGTTAGGTCTTCATTTTAATTCCAAAATATTCAGAGGCGTCACTGTGGGGTGCGGGGTAGAAGGACCGCAGTGGATGACACCCTCATAAGGTGTGACACCAAAAAGTAAAATCATGTATATTCCGGTTATTTGGTAGTGGCAGATTCGGAGGAGGTTGTTACGTCGTTGTCTGGCTACTTTTAATGACCATAAGGACAGGCTATAACTCAAAGTAACTTCAACACTAATCAGAACATTCATAAGTTTTATAATGTCCAACAATGTCCTTCCGCACGCAACAGCAAATAAATCTCTGACTATAGACAATCAACCATCCCTATTGTAACTATATATATATATATATAACTTTATATTTCTCTTTCTATGTAGGCGTTCTCATAATAATTAATCTTGTGCACAATAATTCACTGAAGAATTCGTTTATCCAAAACAACTTTAATATACATATATTGTACACATAAGAATCATTTGAGGTAATATAATGTGGAAATCTTGAGTTATTCACTATCATGCTTCCCTGTCGGAAGTCTACACACAACTCCTCGCCCAACACTTTCAACCAATAGAAATGCTCCTTTCTTCCCGCGTCTCTTGTACACGTGACCTTACGTCACAAAATTATGTTAATCAGATGTGACATTCACCCCCATCCTTCAAAATAAAATGTTTATGAAATACAACATTTTTGGTCTTCATAAAATCAAATCAATCTATATCTATATTCAAATTTCAAAATATTACATTCATGGAAAAGAACTGACCCAAACTAAAGATGCAAAATACTTAGGAGTCTTAATAAATGAGAAACTATCATGGAATCCCCATGTCAATGAAGTTATTAAAAAATCAAACAAAACCTTAGGCTTTATAAAAAGGAACTTTAACAAATGTAATAGAGATATAAAACTAAAATGCTACCTCACTTTGGTGAGACCTGCACTAGAATATGCATCTTCTGTATGGGACCCATCCACCAAAGAAAACATTGATAAACTAGAACAAATTCAAAAAAGAGCTGCCAGATTCATTACTGGAGAATATTCGAAACTGACAAGAGTAACACCATTAGTTAAATCATTAAACCTTGAAACACTAGAGGATAGAAGAACCAAGAGCAAAGTAGTAATCATACATAAAGCAATTAATTCTAATTTAGAAATACAACACAAAGATAACTTAATACAACCCTCAGATAGACATAAGGATAAAAACACCTTTCTTATTCCGTATGCAAGAACAAACACATACAAGTTTTCCTTCTTCCCGTCCGGAATTCGGGCGTGGAATGGGTTGCCTGAAGAATCCAGGAAAACCAACACTTTATCAACATTTAAATCTCTAATAAAAATGCAGGACTAAACACAAACCATAGATAAGCGTAGGACGCAATAATCTTCTGTATAGAAGGAGCGTCTGTAAACAGATAAGATAAGATAAATTTCAAATATTTATTATTAATGAACATTCATTTTCTTACATACAACTTCTGGATATAGAATCAATAAGAAAAATCTGTAGGACTGTAACAGTCTAAACATAAGAAATAATGAGAAAAAATCTGTAGAACTGCAACAGTCTTAACATAAGAAATAATGAGAAAAAATCTGTAGGACTGCAGCCGCCTACCTGTGCTGAAAAAAATTGAAACTGAAAATTTCAACACATCTGTAATTTTGTGTAACTAAAATATTTAAACACTCAATATTATTAAAATTAACTAATAATCCAATGGAATTCAAACACTGTTCCTTGTCCATTGTTCAACAAATAAAAATATTAATATAATTACAGTCTCTGTTTGTATCCTTTAGGAATTCACAGACTAATGTTAAAACAGTCTCTTATTTTATCATTTAGTAATTCACAGAATGTCTTTTTAATAGTCTCTGGTTTTATCAGTTAGGAGTTCACAGAGTGTCTTTATTTATTGTCATTCTACTTAATATGTCTGCAACCACATTGTCCTTTCCCTTCACAGGTTTAATGTCAAATTTGTAGTCGGCTAATAGCATAGCCCAACGATTCACTTTGGCGTTGCTGATCTTCTTCTTGTTGAATGCCACAAGTGGTTTGTGGTCTGTTAGGAGAGTGAATGTTCTACCTAGAAGGTATTTTTGAAGTTTTTGTAGAGCCCACACTATGGCTAGACATTCTCTCTCTATGGTGCTGTAGTTACACTCTGTTTTGGTCAAGTTTCTGCTAAGATACTGTATAGGATGTAGGATACCATCATGTTCTTGCATGAGGCACGCTCCTAATGCAATGGACGATGCATCGGTAGAAACAATGAAAGGTTTGTCCCATTGAGGTGTAACTAAGATGGGTTTCTTCCTGAATGCCTCCTGAATGTTCTCTAATGCGTTGAGGCAATCTCCTGGAAATTGAAATTTTCTAATATCTTTGGTTTTTGTAACTTCTGTTAGTGGATGAACTATTTCTGCATAATTTGCAATAAAAGGTCTGTAAAAGTTACATAGTCCCAGCAGGGCTTGCACTTGTTTTTTAGATTTTGGGACAGACAGATTAAATATCTTGTTTTCATTTTCTGCAGTGGGAGTGACTGCACCGCCTCCTATTCTGTATCCCAAAAAATCTATATACTTCTTTCCAATGTTGATCTTTTCTGGTGAGATTGTCACATTATGTTTCTTGAGTCTATCCAGTACAGCTTCAAGTGTATGGATATGTGATTCCCAATCTTTAGTGTGGATGCATATATCGTCGACATAATGTACCACATTTGGAATTCCTTTTAGCATCACTTTCATAAATCTGCTAAAAGTGGCCGTACTGTTGACCAGTCCAAATGGCATTACTAACCATTCATACACCTCATCCATGGCTATGAATGCAGTGTATTTTATAGAATCAGGATCCATGTTAATCTGCCAAAAACCTCTGTTTAAGTCAAATGTAGTGAATATTCTGGAAGTACCAATTATGTCTATAATGTCTCTTGGGTCTCCAATAGGTTCATGGTCCAATTTTGTAATATTATTCAACTGTCTGTAGTCACAGCACAGTCGAATCTTTCCATTCTTCTTTTTTACTATGACAGTTGGTGAGGTATAGTTAGCTTCAACTGCTTTTCTTATTTTGTTTTCTTTAAGTAGGTAGTCAATTTCTTGCCTTACTGTGTCTCTATGTGCCATTGGAATAGGGTATACTTTGGTCTTGAAGGGTTCATGTTCCAAAACTTGTATCTTGTGAGTCACAGTTTTTGTGTTGCCTGTTTCTTTTGTTATGACACCTTTGTATTTTTGAAAAATTTTGATCACTCTGTGTTTCATATTATCTGGTATGTCAGATGATATTTTTTCACTGTCAAGACTGTTCATTTTCATTGCATTGTCATTTTCATCATTTACCTTGATGATGACATTAACAGTTTGCTTTCCTTCTTTATTGTCATCATATGTTCTTAGTTTGTCAATATGTAATTTTTTCACATGTCCTTTGATATTGACACTATATGTGACATCACTAAGTTTCTCTTCAATTTTGTATGGACCTTCCCATGTGATTTCATTCTTTGTGTTTGGTAAGCATACTAGGACTTGTTGTTCAGGCTCAAATGTTCTCAAATGTCTGTGTCTATTTTTGATTTCTCTATGTCTTGTACTTTGCTTGATTAGTCTTTGCTTTGCTGCTTCAATACTGTAAAGTATTTTATCTCTAGTGTCTGACATCAGCTGATATCTGTCCTGTATGGCATCTTGTTTACTTATAAGCCTTTCTTTGAAATTCTTTAAGGGACTTGCAGGGTTTTGGCCAAACATTAACTCAAAAGGACTAAAGCCAGTGCTTTCATGTTTGCTGCTGTTGTATGCAAACAGTACTAAGGGTAAATATTCATGCCATCTGTCCTCATGGTCCACTGTCACCTTTAATAGCATATTCTTGATGGTTTTGTTTAGTCTTTCAATCACTCCATTTGACTGTGGATGGTACACTGTGCTGTGTACTTGTGTAATGTTTAACATTTTCATAATGGCTTGTGTCATCTGACCCTTGAATTGGCTGCCATTGTCCGACAGAAGTGTTTGAGGGAAACCATATCTGCTAAAAACATTGAGTAATGCGTTGCATATATTTTCTGCATCTATTCGCTTCAGTGGGATAGCTTCACCCCATCTGGTGGCTATGTCCACTATGGTTAGAGCATACATATGTTTCTTCTTTGACATCTTTTTGAATGGTCCTATCAGGTCTATAGCGATTTTCTCGAATAAAAAGTTTGCCTTGTCAGATGATTGTATGGGTGCTGTGTGCCTCCCATCTTTGGGATTATGTCGTAGACACACTGTACATGCCTTGATGTATTCTTTTATCTGCCTTGCCATTTTAGGCCAGTAAAAGTTTTCTGCTATTGTAGTAATTGTTTTCTTGGCGCCCATATGTCCACCTAAAGGACTGTCATGTGTCATTTTGATAATGGTTTCCTGTAACTTTTTGGGAAGAACCACTCTTTTGCACGTACCTTCCTGTGCAATGTTTATTAATATGCCTTTATCTAGCTTGTAATTTTTGTTGTGGCCTGTTTCATTGTCTTTGATAAGTTTCATTTTTATTTCTCTGATTGTGTTGTCTTCTTCTTGTATTTTCATTGAACCACAAAAGTTTATTCACAGCTTCTTACGAACTTGAATATTCAAAAATACTATAGCCGGTATTATTTCTTATTTTAAAGAATACTTTCCTTTTTTGGAAATATCCAATACTTATTTCCACGAAACCTCTTTCATTGTGTTCACATAGAACTTTTACTTTTACTTCGACACCAATGTAACTATATATATATATATATATAACTTTATATTTCTCTTTCTGTGTAGGCGTTCTCACAATAATTAATCTTGTGCACAATAATTCACTGAAGAATTCGTTTATCCAAAACAACTTTAATATACATATATTGTACACATAAGAATCATTTGAGGTAATATAACGTGGAAATCTTGAGTTATTCACTATCATGCTTCCCTGTCGGAAGTCTACACACAACTCCTCGCCCAACACTTTCAACCAATAGAAATGCTCCTTTCTTCCCGCGTCTCTTGTACACGTGACCTTACGTCACAAAATTATGTTAATCAGATGTGACA
>CALYLW010003199.1:0-13805 GCA_944989445.1 Ampullaceana balthica | reverse complement strand
CAATTATCCCCATCCCTTTTGTCAGTCAATCTGCGCTAATAAACCCAGACAGATTAGTTATTAAAATACTTGTCAAAAATCGAAATAACACTGGAATGATTCTTTATATGACATCTTTTAACTTTTAACCAACAGCGTAAACAGAAAAGTGTATTGACATTATTTGGTTCAAGTGATGAGCGGTTCTTATTGACAATAAAACCAGCCGAGCTCAACAATCGTTCACATAGCTTTAGATTGTCTCAGCTGAAGTTTCAGATAGTGTAGTGCAGGGGTTCCTAACCAGTGGTGCATGCACCCCCAAGGGGTGCATGAGCAGGTTCCAGGGGGTGCATGACCATTCATGAAAAAAAGAAAGAAAAAGAGGAAGAAATAAAAGAGGAAGAAAAAAAAAGAAAAACTGATAATCTGAAAATGTAAACCATAAGCAAGGCATGCCGCGTTATAGGGCGCCCATATACAACATTTTTGATAATCGTTCGCGCATCGTTCTGCGCATGTCGAAAATTGACGGAAAAACCTTTACGCAAAATGAACGGTTCGCTATACATGTTCCTGGGTATTTCGTGTTTTAAGTCACAGTTTTCTAAAAACAATTTAATTGTTTCATCAACTACGTCAGATATATGTCTTCCGATGACCCTCTAACTGTTTTGAGATGATGTAAACGTAGGGATTTTTTTCCTTCACATTTATTGCTCGGTACGCTGCAAAAGTCTTAAAAACGTTAATTGTAAGCCATTATTCGTCATTGAAACCTAAAATCTTGAGTTGAGCATCCAATACCGGTCATTAAAAACATCAACGTCCTCAGTTAAAACTTTGCCTGTGACTGGTACGACTTTCCGATTGTGATAACCCCCTCAAAATCGTTAATAAATAATTTTTAAAAAATAGAGAGAGATGGAACACAAAAGCCTCAGTGCTTCCTCTGTGGAAAAATCCTGTGCAATGACAACACGAAGCATGTTAGACTCCGAGAGCTCTTGGAGAAAGTCCATCCATCCAATTCTCACTTCTTGACCTCAGGTACCTTGCCAAAGCTTGGATTTTCTTTGTCACAGAATCCTTCACTGGAGGCATCATTCAAGGTTGCATATCTTTTTGCAAAGAACAAGAAGCCCCACACCATTGGAGAACTTTGGTGAAGCCTTGTGCTCTGGAGATTGTGGAACTGATGTGTGGTCACCAACAGAGGAAGCAGGTTGAGAAATTTGCTCAGTCCAATGACACTATTCATTCCAGGATTAGTGACATGGCTGCAGACACTCTTGATCAAGTCTTTTGTAAGCCACTCCTAGCTACTACCAAAGCTGCTGATGTGCTGCAGCTAGTCAGGGCATTCTTCACTGAAACCAGTTTGACTGGTGGTGCTCCTTCCATGCTCGGTAATAGGTCAGAATTTTCAGCACTGGTAGAGAAAGAAGTTCCAGATATTGTCAATACACAGTGTATCCTTCGTCGTCGGGCCCTGGCATGCAAAACTCTACCTCCAACCTTGAAGTAAGTTCTTTCTACTGCAGTCCAAGTTGTAAATTTTATCCGCTCACATGCCTTGAACCACTGCCTCTTCAAGTTGTTCTGTGAGGAGGTGGTCTCTGAGCATGAAGATCTGCTCTATCACACTGAGGTGCGCTGGTTGTCCAGGGGACGGATACTTTCTCGGTTAGTAAAACTGAGAGTGGAGCTTGTCATTTTCTTGCGAGAAAAAAAGAGTGACCTTGCTGACAAGTTTGACTGTCCAAATGTCATTCATTACTTGGCATACCTGGCTGACATCTTCGACATCTTGAATGAAATGAACACATCTCTCCAAGGACCTGCTGTGACTGTAATGGATGCTACTGAGAGATTGCAAGCCTTCCTTAACAAAGTGCCACTATTCCAAGCGATGACTAGAAAAGTCCAACTTGGTCAACTTTCCAATCTTGGATGAAGTTGTAATATCTGGTGCAGTAGGAAGCACTGAGGGATCACTGCCTGACAACATCAAATGGGAAATTTCAGAGCACCTTTCAAAATTGCAAAAGTCCTTTGATGGGTATTTCTGTCCAGCAATTGCTAGGAAAGACCTTTGGATTCGCAATCCTTTTCTCTGTGACTTGGACAACATTGATGACAGTGACTTTGCTAAAGATGACCTGATTGATTTGAGAACCAGAGAAGTACTGACGAGTGCCTTCAGTTGCAATACCTTGATTGAATTTTGGAGCGCCCAGCTAGATTCCTACCCACAACTAGTCAAGAGGACAGTACTGACTCTCCTTCCATTTGCCACAACCTATCTCTGTGAAGCAGGATTCTCCACACCTTTGAAGATTAAAACCAAGGAAAGGAATAAGTTGAATGCAGAGAATGACATGAGAGTTGCTTTGTCCAAAACAGTCCCCAGATTTAAATTGCTGATTGATCATAAGAAGCAGCAGATCTCTCACTAAATTCTCTGTTGCCTATGGTAAAAAATGTTGTGTTCCTAAAAATAAACTTAGTTTATTATGCATTTGCTGCAAGTTTCACGAGGGGGTGCATGAACTTTTTTTGGCTTCTGAAGGGGTGCATGGACCCCAAAAGGTTAGGAACCACTGGTGTAGTGAGTAGTGGATGTTTGGTTTGCAGGTGATATGTAAGCGAAGTGTTAGAACCATGGTAGCAATGTTCCCTTTAAGCAGCGCGGCTGCGCAGATATTTGACAGACGCCACGCAGGAGTTTAAAATCACCACACAGCGAATTTTGTAAAATATTGCACAAAAAATGGTTTTTGTGCAACTTTGCACAGGTGTTTTTTTTAAAACTTTGTACATGGACCAACGAAGCTTAGACATAGAGGGAACATTGTATCATAGGAAAACGATTTCTCTCAATGGACACAATAACCGTTATCAACATTTTGAGCAGTCACGTCAGTCAATAGTTTAAAACTAAATGTTCGTGTAATCGTCCGGAAATTAGTTTATATCGGCCTAATTATTTAACTTTTTGACTTCCAGTTCATTTATAAGTGGTGGGTCGTTAAAAAAAATTATCGTTAAAAGTTTTTAACGATTAATCGAGAAATTAATCGTTAATTTCCGAAGCCCTAGTATTTTGATATATCATCCCCGACTATAACCATAACCATAACAGTGCAGTTACAGCAAGCCGATGGTTTAGAGCAGTAATTTTAAAAATAATGTCGAGCCTATATGAAAAAGGTGCATAAGACAACCCTACATAAAAAAGGTATATGATAAATATATATTACAGTTGCCTTAACATTTACAAAATGCAATAATTTTTTTCAAACTATGTCTGTTCTTTGATAAAAATTTGCCGTGATTTTACACTTATTTAAAAAAAACATACGAATATATGCGTCTCTTACTTTCCGGAGTCGCAATGATAAGAATGTACAAATTATTCAATGGTTTCGGGTATGACAAAGTCACTCATCACTCACTTTGTATTACTCCTACGTTCTCAATTTGAGTTTTGCGTGCCGGCAAGTTTGCACCAATTGGCAAAATGCTGTTTTTTTGGTCAGCCAAGACCATCTGCAAGGCAGCAGTTGATTTTGGCAAGTGATACAGCGTTCACAGGCCGCGGTTATAGGGTTCCACGCATTACCCAGCCGCCTTTTATATCCCTAACTACTGTTGGGTACCCACTCGAGGCTGGGTGGACTCGGGGATTCGCTGCCACTCGACCACTGTATCCCCCGTGAGTTACTTTGATTTCTAATATATTTGTAAAAATCTGAAATAGACCTATATAAATCAAACCATTTCGGTCTTCAACTCACATTGAGTGAGTCTCCTTAAATGTATTTTAATGTTTATTTTAATATTTTTAAAGTTTAAAATGTATCTACTGTTTACTCTTACCAAAATAGCTAAACTAATATTTATTGTTTATCTCAGGATTTTTTATTTGTCCAATCCACATTTCCTGATTCACTGACACTTGATTCCAACAAATCAAAGCATTTGATCCTGTCTCGCCAATCGTCATTGACAAAAAGAACAGACATTCCATGTCTTGTGTTTATATAATTAAAAAAAAAGAAAATAAAGCTTGACCCAGATATTTATAGAGCGTGACGACAATCGGCATTAGGAACATTTATCAAGAAAATGTGTAGTTGGATAAACGTGTCATGTACGCTCCTACCCCCAACATCCCTTTTTATTCTTTGGGTACAGTTTCTCTCTCCTAGCCCCTCAACCCTCACACTTAGTGCAAACAAACCAAGCTTTCGGTGTTGACAAACAAACACGAGACACTATCATTAAAGAGCCACTCAGCTCCACACTAGCAGTGACGTTAAACCACATTATCACTTCAAGTATCTTCTAAATTTTTTCCTGATAGGAACCTGCCGAGGGAACACCAAAGTGAATTGTTCACAACTTTTCGTCTGTCTATTTTCATCCCGAAGAATTTGTGAAGAATTTGCGCCTACTCGATGTTATTTTTAGAAGAGAAGCGACATCCGGGGATCTTTGACGTGTGCCTTCGGCGTACCGGAAACATGTCTCAAAAATGTGATTTCAGTGAGGGTGGAATAATAGCGACACAATTAATCTCCTAAATATTGTTTTGGGGTACAATAATCCTTGTATGAACTTTAAAAATAGAAGCAGATTGTTGTTGTTGTTGTCATTGAAATCACTAATTTCTGAAAGCTATTGAGATACATTAAGCAAATATGTTATTTTCAAAGAATAATTGTTGTAGGAATAATTTTGATATTACAGAAATTACAGCTGCTCTTAAATAGAGGTTAAGAAATTTTTTTTTAAAATCAATACATTTTCTCTTAACATTTTCTCAATCCATCCCTCCTTCTCCGACGTCCAGATTTCAATCTCATGCTCCATTCCTGTCAATCAAAAGGTTTCTTTAGCCAAATAGATCTTGCATGTTAATGAAAACAAATATGTACTCAGAATAATGCAATTAATTTAAATTCAATTGATAGATTAAGAACCCAATACAAACCGAGGCAAAACAAGTATTTTTACCCGAGGAATGCCGAAATTTAATGCACACCTGTACAAACTCCTATTGTCTCTTATACTTTTTCAAAATAATGCTCCTGTCGGCAAGAATTATTTGATCAGCCATTAAAGCTAAGGATTCTAAAAACGCATTTCAAATAGAATAATAGTAGTTATTAAACCTGCGCTAAATCAGATTTTACAAAAATATACACTTACACATATGGTGCGTTTTTTATTTTTTAATTATTGTTATTTTAAAATTATTTTTTAAAAGGTAATTTAATCATAAATTTAAAAAAAATACACTCTGTCTCAAGAGCGTGTTAAAATAGTAAATTTATCAAAGTGGTAACGTATAAACCTTTCAAAAGTGTGATGTTACGTATACCCAGTCGGGTGGTGAAGAGTAAACACTAATGTAGAATATTTTAAGGACAAGCGTTTTGTTTCTATCGATATTGTGTCAAGCAACTTTGGAAAATGGGAAACTCCCAAGTCACCATGCCTGTTTTCAAGAAGTTATTTCTTTCCATTATTGTTTCGCGTGTTTTTTTTTAAATATCGTTCAATTATAATAATTGAAATGCACTGGAAAGATTTCCCCCCGTTGCTCACACAAAGAATGAGCTTCGTTCGACTCACCGCTCTGTAAGAGTAAATAAGAAAATATTAGTAATATTACTCACCATTTCTGTGTGACAAAAATGTGTATTTTATTGTGGCTCTTCAATAACTATTGCATCATAAAAAATTACATCTTTAATAAATAAAGCTGAGTTGATGTTTGCATGTTAGTATGTTTGCATGTTAGTATGTTTGTATGTTTGTATGTTTCACTTCAGTGGCGTAGCTAGACCTTTTGCCGCCCGGGGCGGTCTCCAATTTGCCGCCCTTTCTAAGTAGATAGTATCATGGTTTTTATAAATTAATAAACATAAATAAATAATTGTAATTGAAACAAAGTAGGCCTAAAGGTGGCAAACATTTCTACCATTGAATGCCATATTTAAGTTAGTGGCAATAAAGGAGGCCAAATAAGATGTTATACCTATAAATACATATTTTTATAAAAATACGAGATACTTTTTTTTTAAAGTTACAAGAAAGTTACCGAGGTTGCACAACAATGAGGCAACCGTATTCCAAATTTACACCAAAAAATTTAATTACCAATAATAATTAGTATTCTTTTATTTTGTATTTATAAATAAATGATTTAATTATATTTTACAAACAAATTGTGTACATTAGTATGTAAACATATCATTTATACATTTATTTTCCTAACTTACATAGTAGAAAAATCGTGTATTGTGCTATCAAAATTTAAATAATTTGTTATATTTTGTTCTATGGACAATATTGCAAGATTTTGAAGTCTTAAATCAAGGGTCGGGAAACTTTTTGTCTGAGAGAGCCATACATTATTTTTAAAACTAAAATTCAAGTAAATGTGAGCATTTTGTGTAATTTCAACACTAAAAGTACCATAATTATGTCTCTTAATTCTTTTTATTATCATTGTTATGCTGTTTATTGTTTATTCAATTCAAAGGAATCTGAATAAACTTTTTTTTAAAAGAATAATCGAACATTTGTCTGAGAGCCAGATGCAGCCATCAATAGAGCCCCATCTGTCTCGCGAGCCATGGTTTCCCAACCCCTGTCTTAAATCATGCACTCATTGTGGAACGAAGATAATTTTTTATCAACTTCAGTTTGGAGAAGCTCCTTTCACAACTAGCGACACTGATAACAATAATTGTTATAAAAATTCTTAGAATACAAAATACACAAACAAATTGTGCAATGAAAACAATATATTTAAGTTTTATTTATAAACTAATACGACAAGCGGGCCTTTTCCTCGATTTCCCCAACGCAATGCCTCTTTTTGTAGTATAGGTACAGCCACAAAACCTGGATCATTTTTCTTTCATTGTGGAACTGTTCTTCATCAATCTCAATAAAAATCATTTATTTGAAATTCAATTTCTTCACTTAGTAGGTTACATGGGATTATACACGAATATTTTCTTACATGGACATGCAACTGATCAAAGAGTTCTTTTAATTCCTTTATAATTCTATCCGTGGATTAAAACATTTCTCGTTGTACTTCATGTTCTAAAGATAGGACCACGTCTTGTGAATTTTCCAGACTCACATGCTTTTCCCTTCTAACTTGGCGTTTCCTTTTATTTTACACAAAGTAAATAAACGATTCTACAACTTTAACTTCGCCAACATCAATAACTACGTATCTTTTAATTTGACTAGTTTTATATTTGTGGGAAATATCTGGAGAGCTGTCAAATATCATACAAAAGTTTTTAGCTTGCTTTAATTGGTCCATTATTGTTTTTCTCGCTGCACCTCTCAATAGGTCTATGAATTCATTTTGAATCATTTTCCACAAAATATGAGACACTATATTTATTACCCATCTTAATTTGTACTAAATGTTCACATAATACTGGGTCGTACTTGGCCAACAAGTCCAAAAACTCTAGAAAATGTCCTATATTTTCAATTCATTTTGAACGGAAGTGGCTACGCCTAATAGGCATGAATAGCGTCTAGCTCCTATTTAATTGTGAATTTCTTAAGTATTGGACTGTTTTGTTATTGTTATTTCTGGATCAGGATGTTCTTTATGGATCCCTGTTTTGGACGAGCTGCCTTTTTCATTTCTCAAAATGTTGGATTGTTTATTTTTTGGCTGTTTTTCTTTGCAAGACTCAACGTCTTTGTCCGACTACAATGTCAGCCATCTTTGTTCTTACGATTAACGTTCGGACAAGCCCACGACAATAACAATAGCAATGCCCGACAGCACACAGGTAGGCGACCATTACACTACACAAGAAATTGCCTTGTATCAATGAACAAGAAGCATACACGCATAACATCTGAACTGGTGTGTATACTTAAAGATCTGTGTATTGGCCGAAACCTTCCTCGGAAGCGTAAATCTCGTGGTGGGAAACGAAAACAGAGACGAATCCCAGTCCTTATTTCCAAACAAAGACCTAACTCTGATTTTCATGTTGGTGTAGACAGCCATCAACGTTCTTATAACATTTTAAATGTTTTACCTATCAAAACATCTCCCAACTATACAGAAAGAAATCTCTGCATCGCGTCATTTAACGCTCAGTCACTTGGTCCATGTGACAAACGTACCGCTGTATGTGAATTTATCATGGACAGGCGGATAGACATCATGTTTATTCAGGAGACCTGGTTTCAACAAACTGGTGATGAGGGAAAGTGTGCTGATATTGCTCCACCTGGATATTCTGTTCGATCACTTCCACGTGCCACTCGAGGTGGAGGCCTAGCTGCTGTCAACAGAAGTATGCTGTCACAAGAGCTTTCATTTGTAACAGAATTCGAATTTGCGCACACATCCTTTGAGTTAGTTCAAATCACATTGTCAGTGCCCCATCGTATCATCCACTTTATGTGCATCTACCGTGTCTTTCCGAGTAAAAAAAATAAATTAACAGATGCCAAATTTCTTGAAGAATTCCAGGAACTTTTGGACCATGCCAACACTCTGCCTGGCACTTACATGATAGTAGGAGACATGAACATTCATTATGATCAACCGCAGAATCCCATGACAGCAAAGATGGTCGAGCTTTTGGATTCATTCAACATTGATCAAATGATTGATAAACCCACCCATAATAGAGGACATATAATTGATTGGGTATTGCACAGACCTGACGATTGCCTTGTCAAATCTGCAATCGTAACAGAAGAGCTGTCCTCGGATCATTTTTGTGTTATTTGTGAACTTAGAGTGATTGCCCCCCCTCCTCCCACAAAATTCAAGGACCTTCGCAATCTGCGTGCCATGAATCGCGACGCCTTCCGGCAAGATCTAAGTGTGGCCGTGTCCCCTAACCTGTGCCCCACTTTGGATAAACTGAATAGTACACTATTCTCTGTGTTGGACTTACATGCCCCTGTCACCCGCCACAATGTCAAGTCAACACGATCATCTCCGTGGTATTCAACAATAAGGGAAGAACTTCGACGCGCCAAGAAAGCTCGACGTATAGCAGAAAAGACTTGGTTGAAGTCGAGACTTGTAGTCAATAAGCAAATTTATTCCGCTGCTAAGCGATGTGTTACTAATATTGTACATCAAGCAAAAACATCATATTTTAATAATAAAATAATCACAAGTAGTACTAGTAGGCAGCTATTTAAGGTATGCAATAACCTCAGAGGGAGTGGTAACGCTATGGTCCTTCCCTCTGTGTATCCCCTGCATCAGCAACCAGATATATTTTGTAACTTTTTTATCAACAAAATTGCTAAAATTCGTGATGAACTTGACAGAACGTTGTTGCCACCACATGATGTATCTCCTTCTTTTGCTGTGAGGTCAGGCTTTGACATGTTTCAGTCTGTTACGGAAAATGAGGTCAAAAGTATTATTCTAAAATCTAAGCCAACGTCTTGCCCTCTTGATCCCATCCCCACTCCACTATTGGTTGAGTCATTAGATCTCTTACTCCCAACAGTAACTAATATAGTTAATGAAAGTCTAAAATCTGGCACCTTTCCTTCATTATGTAAATCTGCTATTATAAAACCCTTGCTGAAAAAAAAGGTTAGACAAAAACAATTTAAACAACTATCGACCTGTTTCTAATATTTCATTTTTGTCGAAAGTCATTGAAAAACTAGTCTTAAAACAACTTTTTTCTTATCTAAATGACCACACTCTTCTAAGTCCTAAGTTCTAAGACCTCCTGCTCGCACTGGACAGTGGGAAAATTTCTATATTGGTCCTCTTAGATCTTAGTGCAGCCTTTGACACTGTCGACCATCAAATACTGCTGAAAACCCTGCAAAATTATTTTGGAATTTCTGGCTCAGTTCTGGCTTGGTTTCAATCATACTTATCTGACAGATCACAGGTAGTATCAGTAGATGGCTGTATCTCTCACAAAGCTGACTTGCTTTATGGTGTGCCGCAGGGCTCTGTTTTGGGTCCGGTACTTTTTGTACTGTATACAAGACCGCTACTTCTACTGCTTGAAAAGCATTCAGTTAAAAGCCAATCATTTGCAGATGATACTCAACTATATACTCACACTGATCCCTCTAATATGGACTCCGGTGTCCAATTGTTGCAGGATTGCATTGGTGAAGTGAAGTCTTGGATGACGTTAAGCAAACTCAAGCTGAATGATGACAAGACTGAAGCACTTCTATTTTGCAACAATAAATCACGCAGTACTTTGTCTCTTCCGAAGTCAATTCACGTAGCCAGTTCGGATATTCTGTTCACAACATCGACTAGGAATCTTGGCTACATTATTTCTGACAACATGTCTATTAACAACTTCATCAATCACATCTGTCGCTCTGCCTACACTGCCATTCGTCAGATCAGCTCAATCCGTCATTACTTAACAGTTAGTGCCACAAAAACACTAGTCTGTGCTCTTGTACTGGCTCGTATGGATTACTGCAATTCTCTTTTGTCTGGTGTGCCAAAACAATGCATTGAAAGAATACAGAAAGTTCAAAATTCAGCTGCCAGACTGGTGCTCAAGGCAAAAAAACATGACCATGTTACTCCACTTCTTCGCTCACTTCATTGGCTGCCTATACAAGCCCGTATTGATTACAAACTGGCCGTTCTCTGTCACAATTTCTTTTCGGACTCATGCCCATCGTATCTTACTGAACTTTTGTCGGTCTACTCACCCACTCGCAAGCTAAGATCTTCTGCAGACACACGCGTTCTCTCTGTTCCTACGACACGCACCAAAACGTTTGGTGAAAGGTCATTCTCTTTTTGTGCAGCCAAACAATGGAATTCTCTACCATTACACATACGTAGTATTCAAACAACCAAGTCTTTCAAGACTGCACTTAAGACACATCTTTTCACAACTTATTTTTAAAATTGATGAAACAACATTTCTTGTAAATGATTAACGTAGCTTATGTATAATGTATTGTAATTTTTTGTGTTTGTTGTGATATGAAAGTTAATTTAATACTTATAAGTATGTTATTTCTTTCATGTAAAGCGCTGTGAGCCCAGTTCCTTACTGGGATACAGCGCTATATAAATAATCAATTTATTATTATTATTATTATTCCTCATGAATACTTTCACGATGATCTCTCAACGCCAAATTTTGTTTAGCTAAGAATCTAATTATATCAAGTATTTTGAGAATTTCCTTTCATTTTTTTCTTATTTCTTTATTAATATTTTGTTGTTGTAGATTATTAAAAGTTGCATCATGTCCAATTCTTATTTCTAAATCCTTCCATTGGGAAAATGATCGAATCTGCAGTAGACTCAACTCATGTTGACTTATTCAGTAGTCTCAACTCGTGTTGACTTATTTTGATATTAAGTTTGCACTATTTGTTAAAACTATTTTCCGTGTTAAAATTTGATTGTAAAAAATCATCAAACAGTTGACAGCAAAAACAATATATAATTTTCTTCAATGGTGAATACACCATCAACGATCTTAACAAATTTTCACCATTATGCAAAATTTGGGGAAAAAAACAATCGCGATTAATCTTTCTTGTGAAAAATCGTAATAATTTTCACTAAAATAGACTAATTCAAACTATCTAAACATTACTTTAATAGGATATGAATATGCATAAAAGTTTTAGTGAATAAAAGTATTTTAATGAAACACACACATTTTGTTTGTGCTACTTTAATGAAAAAAAACAAACAAAAAGAAAAAAAAATAATTAATTTTTAGTAAATATCCTTAGAATAATTTTCTTAAACCTAAACAGTAATATAAATTACTACTTGCAAGTTAAACACAATATTTGAACCACAATGCCATGTGGGTACTTTTTGCGTATCATTCTGTGCATGTCGAAAATCCACCCATAACTGTCGCGGCGATATTAATAGTATATTCGGTCCAGCAGTGATGTGTTCTTTGTGTTGTTTTCTTATAAAAAGCGTCATCTGTGATGTATACCGCTTAATTTTCAAAACAAATCGATACAATTTTTAAACGATTTTAAATTTCTTAACGGTTATGCGTTAGTTATAACAAAACAGTATGTAATTAAAAAAATGTCTTGAGAATCAGTTAATTACGACTCGAAAGTACGAATATTTTATTTTCACCCGAGTTTTCCTCTTTCAAAAGAAAAAGGGCGGTTGTCCGAAAGGGCTGTACTTTTCAAATGCCCCCAAATGCCACCCCCAAATCGTGTGCCGCCCGGGGCGGACCGCCCCCACCGCCCCCCCTAGCTACGCCACTGTTTCACTTTTTACACTGTAAGTTAAACAATCAAGGAAAAAAACAAACAACGGTCCGGGACTAAATTTGGCAGGACGTTTCCTTTTAACCTGCAGATGGTTTTCGTATAGTTTTTGTAATTGTCCCTTTTGCCCGAAAGCCGTATATTAAAAAATAAAAAAGGTATAGACTAAGACTGAAAAATTAAACCTCATTTCCATATTGAACAACTTAACGCGGACGTTCAAAACGAGTTATTTTTTGGTGCAGGGTTTTTTTTTCCAATACTTTATTTTGATCGATCCGCTTTGAAACATCTATTATTGTCAAATTGCGGTGCGCACATTTTCGTGTATGCATCTTAAATTTAGCTGTGTCATATTATATTATTATAACATTTATATTTAGTTTGGCTTTTACATAAGCTATATACACTTATACAATTTAAACTTTGGCTACCGGACTTTTTAACATAAATGGTAAATAGATTAAACTAAATAAAGTAAACCTTTAAAAGCTTAATTGTTTTGTATTGTTAATTGAATATGTTATGTTCATTTATTTGTACTTGGAATAACAGAGGCCATTTTTAAAATCAATTTTTCTCATTGTTTCACATGCGTTTATTTACAGACAGTTGATTTGTGGTTTTTAAAAAAAAATTTAATGTTGCATTTAATTTCTATATTTTTTAGTAACAAATATTGGTGTGGGGGTATGGAAACTAAAAAAAAGAATTTCATTCCTTTATGAAATTATACCAATTGCATAAAGCCGTAAATTTAAATCGTAAATGTAGACACAAATATATAACAATTCAAATATTTTTTCCATATTAGAACAACTATAAATACGTTAAAAAGTATAATTATTTTTGGTCCAGTTGTTATAAGCAGACTTTATTTTAAGCCAGAAGATTTCAGTAACAATTTATTATTATTGAGCGAAAATTTTCTAGAAATCTTTTTAATACACCATCTTTAGTTTCTTTCAATTATTTTAGAAAGTACATTTCATGTATAACATTTATAATCTATAGATCTATATACAATTCTCTTCGTGGTCGGAAGACACCAAGCTGCAAGTATGTTCAACAGATACTAATTTTAGAAAGCAGCGCACCAAATTACTGCACCAATGCATCAAAAGGTGTGCAAATTAAATATGCGCTGTAAAAGAAAAATTATATGACGTCATTGTTTTCGCTGATATTTTAATTTTGTAAAAAGTGAACAATGTAAAAAGTTATAAAATACTTTGTGTACATTTAAGAAAGTTTAATATTTCTTAATGATCAAACAAGGACAAGTAAGTTGGGATTTTGAAAAAGGTGGGCGCCTTAAGCGCCCTAAAAAAGTGCATTTTTTCAAAATAAATAGATTTCAGCTGAACACTTCCGTCATTTTTTACGGGTGATACGCCGCGGGTCTCTCCAGAGTTCCTTCTTTTCATTCACTCACAGTCGTTTGCCCAAACCCACCCCATTTTGACAACTGTGTCTTTCAGGAAGTCTTCACCCGTCACTAAATCATTAGCGGCGTATGCTACGCCGCGGAT
>CALYLW010003198.1:0-13860 GCA_944989445.1 Ampullaceana balthica | reverse complement strand
GGGGCGCCATGAGCAAAATATTGGGTGGGCCAAGTTGGTAACACAAATTTGTTTCATTCGATACCCTTGCCTTAAATAAGGCCATGAACCCTGGGTCTCTTCCTATCTCTGTACCCTTCCCTTTTTAATTTTTCCAGACCAATGTCTAACTTCAAAATGGGCGACAGTGTCGTGAGTAAATTTCAATAAATTTGTACAGAATGGTAATGAAAAAGCATATAAAATGATTTATATTATATATTAGTTTTTAGTTGTAGCCGAGTGGTGGCTATAGTTGACATGTTATTGATTATATCTTGCTATATTGCAGCACACACAAAAAACTTGACAGTTTTATTTAATAAGTAGATAACACACAGGTAGTGCGGACTATAGTTGTGAATATAGTGTTTATTAGAGTAATTTCTATCCTAAGGCTGACTCAGTTAAAACACTAAAGTAAATAACTAAATCAGGAGGCACAGTATACAATTTTATAACAGTCCCTAAGCTATGCCCTACTCTACCACTAAGTTCGGTACACCTCATCAGGCTCTGGATCACTCGCTCTCCAGGTGCAGGACTCTCTCTCCCTTGTCACAGACGTCCCCTTATATTGGTAGTCAGAGGAATGTGGGTGACATTGGAGATCGTCCTATGGCTCAAGTCGTAAAAACTCGTTCAATTCATGTTTTCCCTGGCCACTATGAAATACTGTTGGCATTCCCTGTTCCCTTGTCCCGTCTGGACGCACTGCCCCATGTCGTCTCCGACAATGACCGCAATTGTTGGTACTTAAACTTGAGCTTTTGTTCGGCGTTAACGCGACCAGCTATCGCCGCATTCAAATGGTCAACCATCCAGTCGGCCGGGTGAGGGACTGATGCGATATGGTCAGAGAGAATGGAGGGAGGATGGGGAGGGGATGGAGGGGTAGTGCCCGGTGTCTGTGGCGGACACGGACACATAGTGAAATTATTTAAAGAAAACTGATTTTTTTTTCAAAATCGCAATGTTATTTAGTACTAAAAAAATTAACAAACTTATAAAAAAGAAGAGTTGTACATTAAACAGTTGCCATATTGTTGGTTTCAGTTGATTTTTTGGGTGGGCCAAATACATTGTGGCCCATTAGCTCTAAAAATTGGGTGGGCCATGGCCCACCTGGCCCACCCTGTGGCGCCCCCCATGATAGGTTACCATTTTATTATCATTAATAATTATAATTATTTACACCGCTGTTCATTTCAGTGAGACCAAGTGTGTTTATAAATAGGTACTGAGGGTGATCTTTTATGAAAGTTGAATTTTACTAACTATAAAAAAAAACAGAAGTTAGCGAGTACTAACTAATCTGACATGTGCATGACTATGAATGTTTACATAAAAATCAAATTTCTAAAAACAAAACAATCGACGTCACCATAAACAGCTGTTTGAGAAATCGACTCAATATCACAATTAGAGTAGAGATGGTGGAAAAACAAAGACACGTAACCTGAGAACGACGAATGCTAACCCTGTTGATGACCGGACCTGATCTTCAATGTCATTGAGTTTAAACGACGATTAAGGCACATCACTACTTTTGGTAAAATTTTCGATCATAATTTCAAATAGAAATCTACATTGTTTAAAAAATGAGAAAGAATTTAATTCAATTATTTTGTTCTTTTAACCCTTAAAACCCAGCAGTTTTTCGCCCGTTGACTCCATATATTTAGGGAGGCATTATACGGAGATTTCTCCCAATAACGCCCGGCGTTATACGGAGATTTCTTTTTTTAAAAACAAACAAAATTTCCGTTCTAATTTAGTATATATGTACCTATCAAAGCTTAAAATTTATTTCAAAAAGATTTATGATTTTAAAATTAATTTGGTAAAAGCAAAGAGAACGGTTCGCTCGATAAATCGTATTTTTCGTTGTTATATTTGTTGTTTTTTTCCTATTTTCATTAAAAAAATAGACAACTAAACCTATAATCCATACCCTAAAACTGAAACTGCAACCTTAAAAAAAAAGACGCAATCGAAACTCGAATCTCCACTTGACACTTAGAGTTCAAGAATCTAATGCCCTAACCCTGAGACCACAGAAGCTCATGAATGGTGTAAATTTTAAAAAAATCTTATATCAAATTGGCAAGTAGTCACATGACCAGCCAAAAACATTTGTGTATGACGCTAAGAATCATGGGAAATATCTGTCTATAATGCCCAGCGTTGTACGGAGATATCTCCGAATAATCACTTCGTATATTTAAGGATGGCGCATGTGAATACAAAAGTATAGAGAAGTTATTGGGGAAAGGGGGGGGGGTGATCCCCTCGTCCTCATCAACAGCTTGGCTTGAAAGTCCGCGTCTGACCGTTTCTGTTACATTCAGTTAACGAAACAAAATGGGGGGGGGGTGGCTCAAAACTACTTTTTTTAAAAATAGATAGATTTGATTTCTACTCACAAATTCATAGTTTGTTGGAAAATTTGTTGTGAAGAAAATATTTATTTACACACGAAACTTTTCGCACAGCTAATAATTCGTCCAGAATGAATGATGGTCGCAACCTTGGTGTAATGCATTTTAAAAATTATTAAGTAATGTTCCATTTGTTATCTCGTTTTTACTACTCTTTTATATAAGTATTTCTAAGTAAAAAATTATAACATTCGGCAGATTGGAAGTTTTCTCTGGCAGAGTGAAAATTAGCAGAATAGACATAGACTTGTATCAGATCACAACCGTTATTACCATTACCAGAATGTCAAGTGATTCGACCATGTAGAATATAGAACACTTGAACCCAAGCTTCCAGAAAATCAGTTTTCACTTGACCATGAAATAAACACACGAGAACTATTTTGGAGCTGTTAACAAAATACTTTAATAACAGTACCTCCGAGATCCACCTCACGAACCTTACAACAGCAATCGGGGCACTTTTTTGTTGTTTACTCTCAAATGTAGGTCAATTGAGTCAATATATCGACACTTGTTAGAATCGAATGTTATAAACAAAGTGAAATGTCATCTTTTACACCACGTCCTAACTTTGATGAAGTGATAGACCTTGGAGAGACGCAGCTGGAGAGAAAATCACGAATCTCATGAGAAACGTCAGGTATGGAGGGAGGTTTAACACATCAGCAGGGAGAAATTTTTTTTGCTGTTTTGGGGGGAAACAATTATTTTTACTTTATAGACAGCTCGAAAAGAAAGAACGTTGATCACCAGCGATAGAAATAGTTTTAAACTCCTGGATGTAGCTATTTTAAGCCGAGGTGAATTCTTTGGGGGGGGGGTACAAATGATGGCAGGTAAAGGTACGCTGTCAGTCAAGTCCGTCAGAAGTTTCACGACAGGAACTTTGTCTGTAGAACACAAGGTTTTACGGAGTTATTTTCAATGATCTATATTCAGATGTTGATGGCTCGGTTATTTACGAAATGGATTCGAAATTTGTTAGTAAATAAACAACCACAACAAATACATGAAAGCTATACCCAATGAGTTTAAATTAAAACGTTTTATTTAACAGTTGCAAAATAAAGATATTTTGTTAAAGAGAGATTAAAAATATTACCCCCAACTTACAGTAGTCCAAAAATAGGGACAGTTATTCTAAAAATGTCCAACATGAAAACAATAGGTATGTGAAATAAACCATACAAATAAAAGCTCCGTTTTAAACAGTTTCGGGTAGAACATTCTTAAAATAGGCTTCGTTATACTTTTTATGTTACATTTTATACTTTTTATGTTACATTTTAATAAGATTCGATATCTTCCATTATAGATTAGGCAACCGAATGGCTTCATTCCCAACAAGTTTCAAGAGGTTTAAGGTCCCCACTTGAATCACTTGGAACATTCTCGATGGTGAGATTGAGCCACAACACGGCACTGAACAACGTGAACTACGTCACGTCATTTTTATTTTCTTGAAGTGGCCTTGTGGGTAGTGTATGAGTCCATGCCAATGTCACGTTTTGTGGACAGGTGACCAAGTATTCAGCGGACCGTCACTTTGAAAACAGCTGATAATTATAGAACAAGCACGCCAAAAATGTTAGCATAAAATTTACAACCTGGCACATTTTTATACCAAAATACTTCAGTATCTTAGCTTAGGATCATGTTTAATTTAATCGCAAATAACTTCTACAGAAATCAAGAAATCTATACACAAAAAGCTAAGGTTTGCAATATGTTTCAATTTTTAAAATTAAAAGCGGCGATTTTCTGAATAATTAACCTACAGTATGGTACAGTACCTAAAGATTCGTGTCATATTTTCCCACCAGGTATCAGATTCTCTAGAGCAGTGGTTCCCAAAGTGGTCCATACGGACCCCCAGGGGTCCGCGGGACCTTTCAGGGGGTCCGTGGAAAATAAAAATTGATTTGGGGGTCCCTGAACAACGTCAGGGGGTCCGTGCAAGGTTTAAAAATTAAATAATAAAACTCATTAATTTTTTTATTATTATTGAAATTAAAATAAATAATAATAAATAAAATAGTATGTGAATGCCTTTTCTACTAATTAAATACCATCTTAGGGGCTATCCTTCATGGATAAAATGTTGTTTTACGTAAAAAAAAGTATTAGAACTACTGTAATTCCCACATCTATAACGAATCAAAATACTTGGTTTGTTGAAATGTCAAGCTTGATGCAGATGAAATGCTGAATTCCCTATAACTATAAGTAGAAATATACAAGTTTTTAACTTGAATCTACGAGGGTTGCAAGGTTGTGTATTATTCGATGTGTCAGGAAGTTATATTTATCTAAATTGTATCCTATCATCAAATGTTTTCAATAAGGCTTTACTGTAGCATTCCATTGAAAATAATTCTTAACATTGGTCTGTTACAACAGATAGAGAATGAGTGAGCCCAAGGCTGGATTAAGACTTGATGGGGCCCTAAGCTATTTAAGGACCTTTTGAGGTCTAGATAATCTATAGCAGTGACATATATGAAAACAAACTTCCGGGGGCCCCCAAGAAGGCAGGGGCCCTAAGTTATAACTTGTTTAGCAAATAGGTGATTCCAGAACTGAGTGAGCCGAAGAAACGATGCCGACAATATGGTGTTAATGGATATTTGAAGTATGCCTAAATGTTTGGAAACAGATACGAAACTTGAAACGTTATTTACTGAATTTTAAAAAAAATGTTTGAAGTTAAAGCAATACACTTGAATTTCTGGCATACTTAAAACATGCTGTACCAAATGTATTTTCAGAATGAGTCATTCATCAACATCAAACATTAAAAAAAAATCATATTGAAAGTTTGCATGGATCACTACATTATGTCATTAGAGCAGTTAATAGAATCAAAAGGAATGCCTTCGATGAGAGATTATTTGCTCACCACGGTTTGCAAAATGAAGAAGAAGACTATAATGGATTATTTATTCACACAGAAGTACGCTGGTTATCATCACGTACATATTTAAATCGATTTTATACTCCGTTTGATCATTGTCCAAATTCCAGGAAAACAAAGACAATTAGCATCACAATTAACTAAAAAAATGACATATCCTATATTAATGAATTATTTACCCAACTTTAACTAAACTAATTTGAAACTACAACTACTACAAGGTAACCAATTAAATTTAATCAAAACTAAAAGCGTTATATCTGAGTTTGTTGCAAATCTTTTTCTTTGCAAACTAAACTTAGGAACAGGAGAATGTTCTCAGTTTTCAAATCTTTTGAAATTGCCACGTAGTTAAAGATTTGCTTGCTTACTGTCAAAACTTAACGGCTCTTCACGCGGACCTTTTGTAGGCATTTGCCACTATAGGATATTTCCGACTGGCAGTTGAGCTCTTTAGCGCATGGACAAACTCAGATCCCAAACACAGATGAATACATACTAATACAGGAGTAAATTTATGATATAAAAAAACAGGGTATTAGTAGGCCTGACAAGACGTAACACAACAGCGAACGTTTCGGCAAAGAGCCTTCCTCAACGGACAAATAGTACACACATGAAAAGAAAAACACGGAATAATAATAGAAAAAACACTTAGCTGCGGTGAAATCCAAGCAGTCCAGTAGGGATAAAGAAAGAAGAGAAAAGTAAGAGCTTATATAGGAAAGGATAGGGTGGGTGTGGCCAATCAATCAGCTTGTCAGTGCGAACACAACATTGATCCCGTGTGGTGTAAGAGTCCCATACTCGTGGATTAGTCTATTCTCCAGACTGACCCGGCCGGGTGTGTTTGTACAGGACACCAAGGCGGTGACAGACATGTCATCGACGCCCATGTGGTCACGTCCATTGAAGTGTCGGGAGACAGGACATTGTTTGTCTTGTTTAATGGCACGTACATGTTCAGCTAGGCGGCACGAGAGCAACCTCCCCGTCTCACCAATGTACTTCAAAGGACAGCGCTTACACACAATGGTGTAGACCACATTGCGGCTGGTACAAAGATAGCCATTCCTAATCTTGAATACCCCCTTAGGGAAGACAATCTGGTCCGTCTGGATAACAAAGGGACATGTCTTGCAGCAATTACGACCACATGGCTTGGTGCCCAGATGGGAGGACGGAATAAGCAGACGGCTACGAACCAATAGGTCTCGCAGATTTTTGTCCCTCCTGAATACAATGAGGGGTGGGGTGGAAAAAATGTTGTTTGTCTCAGGGTCCGCA
The DNA here is from genome assembly GCA_944989445.1 of Ampullaceana balthica. Classification (NCBI taxonomy): domain Eukaryota; kingdom Metazoa; phylum Mollusca; class Gastropoda; family Lymnaeidae; genus Ampullaceana; species Ampullaceana balthica. Next base: position 7,197 of record CALYLW010003198.1, on the reverse strand, counting down.
AGGAGGATGGTGCGGTTTTTCAAAAATATTTCCTTGGCTCTGACGTTGTGGGGATGGTATGTGAGTACCAATTTGCTCCTTTCATTACTATCACTGGAGCGTGATACAAAGGCGTCGGCACAAGTGAAGTTTTTAACCCCCTGAAGTGCAGATTGAAGTATAGCTTCAGGGTAAGACCTTTGTCTAAAAAACTCCACCATTTTCAACGCCTTTTCCAAAAAGTCCTCATTAGATTGACACAACCTACGGAGGCGAAGAAGTTGTGAAAAGGGAATAGAGTCCTTACAGGATTTGGGATGAGACGAGGGATAGAGTAGGTAAGAGTGGCTGTCCGTAGGTTTGAAGTAGGCCGAAGTGAGGAGGCAGTTTTTCTGGAGAGTTACAGTAATGTCCAGGAAATTAACCGATAGTTCGGAAATCGTGTGAGTGAACTTAATGGAGGGGTGGAAAGAATCAACAAAGTTGATGAACGTGTCAAGTTCACTCCTTTCCATATGAGTTACCCCAATGCCGTCATCAATATATCTCTTATCCAAGTTACGTGATAACCACTTGGCACTTAACCTCATTAGAGTCATTATCCACCAACTCAACCGGGATCTATATCTGTTTCTATCAACTAACAAAAAGAAGAAGCTTGGTAACCTCAAACCTCCTCAAGTTATACCTCTACAGACCACCACCAACAAGAATTTAGTAATTTGCATACCCCCGGATTTACCACTCTCAGAGAATGAAAGATCCCTTCTATCTAAGGGTCTTAAATTCATTCCTCTTACAACATCTTGCAACCGCTTTCAACTACAGAGCGATTCTCAACGTTTTTTCCGCGCTCTCAGACTTCAGTTCCATTTTGCCGGGAAAAACAACACGCTTCCCGAGGATGAATTATTCCCATTCCAAAAACAAAGGAAATCTACCTGGACACCACCACCTGGTCAATCCAAGGCTCTGGACTTATACATCAAAAGCACAGAGAATGAAATAAAAAACCTTCTGTTACCTCGACTCCGTCAATCCAACCTTTCTAAAGTTGAGTCGAAAGCCTTGTCTCTATTGCGCAGCCGTAAAGACATTGTCATCAAACCGGCCGACAAAGGCGGAGCCGTCGTTGTATGGGATAAGGAGTTGTATATTAAAGAAGCTCAGAGACAACTGGAGGACACCCAGTTCTACCAACAGAGAACCACAGATCCCATCATTAAAAACAACACGGTGGTTAAAAAGACCATCGATGAGTTGATAACAGAATGCGCTCTACCTCAATCAGCGTTCAGGATGCACATTTTTGACAGTGACCTGGGTAAGCCTTCTTTTTATCTCCTTCCTAAAATTCACAAGGATGGTAACCCTGGTAGACCTATTGTCTCTGCATGTTGTTGTCCAACAGAACACATTTCTCAATTCTTGGATGGTATCTTCCAACCGATAGTGGCATCCCTCCCTACGTACATTAAGGACACCAACCATGCCTTACGGACATTCGACTCTCTGAGCATCAATCCAAACGAAAAGCACTATCTGTTCCTCCTTGATGTATGTTCCCTCTATACATCCATTCCCCACAACGATGGTCTTCTGGCTGTGCAATATTTTTTGGACAGACAACCTCACCCCAGTATACCTACACACGCCTTACTACGGTTGGCTGAATTGGTCCTAACCCTCAACTCGTTTGAGTTCAATGGCCAGTTCTTTGACCAAATCAGTGGGGTCGCCATGGGGACTAAAATGGGACCAAGCTATGCTTTGCTTGTTCATGGGCCATTTCGAGCACAGAGTGGAAAAAGAATACACTGGTCGCCTCCCCGAATTCTATAAGAGATATATTGATGACGGCATTGGGGTAACTCATATGGAAAGGAGTGAACTTGACACGTTCATCAACTTTGTTGATTCTTTCCACCCCTCCATTAAGTTCACTCACACGATTTCCGAACTATCGGTTAATTTCCTGGACATTACTGTAACTCTCCAGAAAAACTGCCTCCTCACTTCGGCCTACTTCAAACCTACGGACAGCCACTCTTACCTACTCTATCCCTCGTCTCATCCCAAATCCTGTAAGGACTCTATTCCCTTTTCACAACTTCTTCGCCTCCGTAGGTTGTGTCAATCTAATGAGGACTTTTTGGAAAAGGCGTTGGAAAATGGTGGAGTTTTTTAGACAAAGGTCTTACCCTGAAGCTATACTTCAATCTGCACTTCAGGGGGTTAAAAACTTCACTCGTGCCGACGCCTTTGTATCACGCTCCAGTGATAGTAATGAAAGGAGCAAATTGGTACTCGACATACCATCCCCACAACGTCAGAGCCAAGGAAATATTTTTGAAAAACCGCACCATCCTCCTTGCGGACCCTGAGACAAACAACATTTTTTCCACCCCACCCCTCATTGTATTCAGGAGGGACAAAAATCTGCGAGACCTATTGGTTCGTAGCCGTCTGCTTATTCCGTCCTCCCATCTGGGCACCAAGCCATGTGGTCGTAATCGCTGCAAGACATGTCCCTTTGTTATCCAGACGGACCAGATTGTCTTCCCTAAGGGGGTATTCAAGATTAGGAATGGCTATCTTTGTACCAGCCGCAATGTGGTCTACACCATTGTGTGTAAGCGCTGTCCTTTGAAGTACATTGGTGAGACGGGGAGGTTGCTCTCGTGCCGCCTAGCTGAACATGTACGTGCCATTAAACAAGACAAACAATGTCCTGTCTCCCGACACTTCAATGGACGTGACCACATGGGCGTCGATGACATGTCTGTCACCGCCTTGGTGTCCTGTACAAACACACCCGGCCGGGTCAGTCTGGAGAATAGACTAATCCACGAGTATGGGACTCTTACACCACACGGGATCAATGTTGTGTTCGCACTGACAAGCTGATTGATTGGCCACACCCACCCTATCCTTTCCTATATAAGCTCTTACTTTTCTCTTCTTTCTTTATCCCTACTGGACTGCTTGGATTTCACCGAAGCTAAGTGTTTTTTCTATTATTATTCCGTGTTTTTCTTTTCATGTGTGTACTATTTGTCCGTTGAGGAAGGCTCTTTGCCGAAACGTTCGCTGTTGTGTTACGTCTTGTCAGGCCTACTAATACCCTGTTTTTTTATATCATAAATTTACTTATTTAAAAGCCTGATTGCAGTCTCACCCCCATTACTTTACTAATACAGGAGCAGCTTATTGAAATATCCACAAATGAGGAACTTATACCACTGTTTGAACTAGGATACCACAAATTCTGGTTACAAAGTCAGATCCAAATTTTATATCATGCATTAAAGGTTATTGTAAGGTTTTTTGACTGTTTTCCTGTCTTTCTATTTGATAGAACAAAGATTCAGTGGCGTTATGAACCTCATCATAAAAAAACAACAAAAATTTAAAAATAAACGACTAGAAATTGCTGCGCATGAGGATTTGCGGTTCCTACACACAAACAATGAGTCAGGCATAAATACACTCATAAAATCTCATCACGTTAATTCAAGTTTTTTTGTGTTGTTTTTTTCAATTTTATCTTAAACAAAAGTGATAATTTTGATAAATACCGTACTTTTCATCAAAATGTTGCTTTTGTAATTTTTGTACTATGGATTTATAAAGTTGTTTTTTTTTACTTGGGGGTCCGTGGGGAAATTTTGAGTATAAAAGGGGTCCGTGGGTCAAAAAAGTTTGGGAACCACTGCTCTAGAGTTTATCTTAAGTTAAAATGACGCTCTCTTCACTGTTGGATTGGTGCGATCCATCTAACACAAAGAGTTACAAATGTATGGTACTCACCTTAAAATTGCAACACAAATTTCTGGGATTGAGATAGATTTATGAAGAGCTAATATGTGGAGATTTCTACAAATATAATCTCAAAATCATAAATGGAGACGTGTGGCTTTTAACCAGGGGTCTCAAACACACGGCCCGAGGGTCGCATGCGGCCCACTAAGTGGATTTATGTAGCCCGCCAAAAAGCTTACAAACAAACAAAAAAATTAATATTTGTGAAATTCAGACAGTTAATACTGGTATACATCAAATGTTACTTTTAATTTTATATTCGTTACATAATTATTAAAATAAAATATGATTTAAGCAAGAACATACAGCTGTTGTGGCACATGCCCCTTTTTATCGTATCTGTTACAAACGCTCCCTCTATACAGAAGATTATTGCGTCCTACGCTTATCCATGGTTTATGCCTAGTCTTGCACTTTTTTTTAGAGTTTTACTTTTAAATGTTGATAACTGAATTTGAGACCCCTGTTAAAACTGAGGTAGCTTACTACTGTATCAAAGACATCTCTGTAGAGACAACCAGGTTCTTGAACTGACACGTCCATAGGCTAACAGTTAACTGTCACTCATCAATCATCATGGTCTAGTTTAGTCATCAGTAAAGGTTCTCACTGGACAGGTGTCACTAAAATTGACTATGAAAAACTGCTCTTATACCATTTCAATCTATTCTTTTTCTCACAACGTATCACCCAATTAAAGACATGCATTTTTATGTAGTGTACAGATATTTGATTAAATATAGTCTATAGTCTATATATAGTTTGAATTACCCCAGCACATGATTAAATAATTTAAATTTATCAAATCGTGTCATTAAGTTGAACTGCCCAAGCATCTGAATTTAATTAGCCCAATAATGTTGTATTGTCCCAGAAAGTGATGAGTTTATTATGTTGTTTTTGTTGGCTTACCTTTATGTTTAACATACATCGCCTTCAACGCCCATAGCTTAATATATGTATTTTTCCCCCTTCATAAATAAGTGAAGTAATAAATACATTCTCTTAAGACTAAAAGAAATATGTTTATAGGTTTCGGAATCCCTCTTGTTTATTGAAAATATTTATAGATTTATTCACCAGACTTTATCTCGGACGGGTGGCCTAGAATTGAGAACACGGTTAAGAACGTCAGCACAAATAAATAAACCACAAAACAAAAGAAAATGTACTCACATGATAGTGAGAAAATCCACTGGTTACCAGAGAGAATGTCTATTTATAGCATCCTCCCCCCAAAAAAACCGCAGGTAACAACGCATAAAGCACAAGTTGACTGTTCTAACTTTCCTTCAGGGCTGTAGCCAAATAGTACCAGCCTCGAGGTCATGTGACAGATCAAGCACAATGTACCGGGCGACTTAGGTCCTCGGGGAACGAGACAACATTCCCCCCCCCCACCCCGCCCCAAGCAAGACAGTGTAAGAGACCGGGGATATTCCACCGGTGGAGCCTCCGCTTTAACGCATTCCTGATCAGACCACCTTGCCCGATAAACCACGCTGCTGGCTAACAAATTGCCATTCCGTGTCTAAACGGTTCCTGGTCAGCAACAACATGTCCCCCGGATACCCTACATTCCTGTCAATGTCAATGTGAGCGCCTCAAAACTGAGGTGCGATATTGCAACATTTGGCCAATGGATGATGAAGATGTGAAGTACTGTGGGAGACAACAGAACACACACTGTGTGCGTGCCCTGCAAGGTTCCTCTGCGGTTATCAATTGCTCGATTACAATGCTCCACAACATCGCATTAGCCCCCGTAATTAACCCCAATTCACCAAACGAACGCGTCATAACACTGGGTGCTCGGTCGAATTTATCATTCATTTATGTTGATTGGACCTATCAAGAGATAAGTCAGAGAGCGGATAAACTATCATCTGATCAATATGATAAGGCTTACGCATCATTTGACATGGTAACCTGAGGTTGTTGCGGGGAATAATCAGCTGCTTGTTAGAAACACCATGAGATAAATCAAGTCAACGGGAAGCGTGACAGCCGCTGACGCAAGTAGCCAAGTCCGTGAAACTCGTATGTGGATGGACAGACACATGGACCTGATTGTAGCAACGTAGGAAGGCTCGTGTGCGAGGGAGCAGCTCTTTTCTTTACATGGAGAGGCGTTATTTTGGGCACAATCCAGGATTTTAGGAGGAACGTCTTGTTTCGGTCAGGGCGGAACTAAGTCTAGCTACGTGATGGACGATTAGGGGGATAGGTGGGCAAATAAGTGGCAATCGGATGTATTTTAAAGGACATTCGTGGTTAAATGAACTAAAACAGCTCGTAATAGAGATAAGATTAAATTTTTAAAAATCCCTCCTGTTTTGCATTGTGACATATAGACTATAATTAAGTGTCATTTGCCATTTGCCTGGTGAAGATTTAAGTTGATGATTGCAAAACAGAAATAATTTTACACTTTCATTGTGTAGGCTACAGACTTAAACCTTTTACTATTAAAAGACAGTATCGGAGGTATGAATCCATTATATTTGACATGGCTGCCAAGAGAAGTGGGTCTGACCTCAAAGGGGAATAACATGAAAATTGACGTATCAATCAATACCAGTGTCTGAGTAGAGCTGAGGGGTTAAAGTAATCCCCACTTTCATTCCAGCAACAACTTGAGATATTCCTGGCACATTTCTCTTTTTTTTTAAACAATAGCTCAATTATCTTGAACACGTTTCCTTTCACGTACTTGTTATTACAACAAATGTTCACAATTGCTGATGAGGTGATGAAAGAAGCTATGTAGGCTAACATTTTCATGCACTCAATATTGTAACATAATAACTTAATTAAGAGCCCACCAATCAGTTGGCCCTATATTCTGCCTCACGCACCCTCTCATAATGTCTCATCAAAAAGAACTTTATTCAATATTAGGCAGAGCCACAAGCTGTGCATTGGGTATACAGTAATAATATGTGTGTGCATTTGGTATACAGTAATAATATGTGTTTGCATTGGCATTGGGTATACAGTAATAATATGTGTGTGCATTGGGTATACAGTAATAAAATTTGTGTGCATTGGGCAAAGAGTAATAATATTTGTGTTCATTGTGTATACAGTAATAATATTTGTAACAATTTATTTCTGGAGAATCCTAATGACTTCAGGAATTAATTACGCCTACCTGGAAGGTTTAAATCCCTAGAACTAAATATGTTTACTAACCCCTGATAGATGAAATATTTAGTTTAATCAAACAAGAGGGATTTTTAAATGCATGCATGGGGTTGGTACATACATGGAGACGGAGCATGTTGGACGAGGCTGGAAGGACTGAGAAGAGCTGGGAAGAATTGAAGCGACTGGCAAGGGACCGTGTAGAGTGGCGAGCTTTGACAGAGGCCCTATGTTCCACAAGGAACTCAA
>CALYLW010003197.1:0-13864 GCA_944989445.1 Ampullaceana balthica | reverse complement strand
AGTTTTGGGGGCCGGCTACACACCAGAGGTCTCCAAACTTTTCTGCCGGAGGGCCAAATTAACTGTCAAACAGCAGTTTTGGGGCCGACTACACACCAGAGGTCTCCAAACTTTTCTGCCGGAGGGCCAAATTAACTGTCAAACAGCAGTTTTGGGGCCGACTACACACCAGAGGTCTCCAAACTTTTCTGCCGGAGGGCCAAATTAACTGTCAAACAGCAGTTTTGGGGCCGACTACACACCAGAGGTCTCCAAACTTTTCTGCCGGAGGGCCAAATTAACTGTCAAACAGCAGTTTTGGGGCCGACTACACACCAGAGGTCTCCAAACTTTTCTGCCGGAGGGCCAAATTAACTGTCAAACAGCAGTTTTGGGGCCGACTACACACCAGAGGTCCAGATAAGAAAGAATGAAAACATAGATGTGGGTTTTATGTGGGTTTTATGTGGGTTTTATGTGGGTTTTATGTGGGTTTTATGTGGGTTTTAAATTATAAATTTAATATTATTATATTTATAATAGTGATATTATTTAATAATACATTGATTCACTACAAATGGACACCTGTATTAGTGGGAATGGTGAAATTGTTTCCTGGATGCCAAAATAGTAGATATTTCTGGCTTTATATTTGATGTCCCTAACATCAACAGTGACCTGAGATTATCATCGGACAAGTTAGTTCTCAAATTATTCTTCACGTATTTCTTCCTCGATAATGTCTGTTGGCACAAGTATGTTGTTCCAAAGATTGAAAGGTACCTTGATGCAAAAGCTTTGACATTAGGAAAGTCTTCCTTTGGCAAAAACTGGTAAAAACTCAAAAGTCCCTCTTTGAACTTGTCCTTAAGGAACAGGGGCGCTCACAGCCTTGAAAAAAATGGACGCACACCTTCCCGTCTCCTATCGTCAATGATCAGCCCTTTTTAACCATATACTGCCAAATAAATGTCACCACATGCATGACTCATATGTCTCATATTAGCAAAAGTACTCCAGCAAAATATAAAGCAAAACAGGCGTATTTTTAATCATTTTTTTCTATTTCATCAATATTTCAAACATTTTACGCAAAGAACGGGCTACAAACATAATCTAGCCTAAGTATATTTACCGTCATATACCTTACGTAAACACGTTTCTTGGCAAATCAGTCATCATTGTCAAAGGCAAACACAATTCTACGATGTCCTGTGGCATCGAAGTCTTTTATGACTTTAGTGACGTCAGGAAATATGTCGGTGTGAACATGCAGCAGCGCCAGAGCTGATAGTCGTTCTGATCCCATTGTTGAACGCATATAACTCTTGAGACAGCGGAGCGCCGAGAAGCTGCGTTCAGCTGTGGCGGATGTAACAGGCATCGTTAAAAGTACATGAAAAACAGTGTGCAAATTTGGGTATAAATCCTTCGTGAGTAAAAAAACAGTCTTGCAAAGACACGGCAGTGTTGCTGACTTCTCCTTCACGCGCAGAAAGTTTGAACTTCCACCTCTCAATCTCTACATCAAGATCATCTGAATTAATGAATGCTGCATAAGCTTCCCGAATTTTATCCATGTCATCCTCAGACTGGATATATGTTGCGGCATAAGCATTTCTGCTGTCAAACGTCCTGATGATGCACAAATGCGGTCTTGAAGTTCTGTTATTAGGTGATCCAAAATGGAATTGTGAACATTTAGTCTGAAGTAATCTTGCACCGAATTTGTCGGTCCCTGTGCATTTGATATGTACTGTTGTCTAGCAGTAACTCTTGGTGCTTTGACCTCAACATTCAATTTCTGTGCTAACTTGGAGGCCTCGTCAAACAATGAATTGCATGAATCGTCATTGCTCCGTTTCAATTTCAGAAGGTCGATCAACTCCTTGCACTCACTAGAGGCACGAACTAAATTCTGATCCACAGACTGCAATGAGTAGGAAATCGGTTTCGTGTAGCGCAAGTAGTGATGAACAACGACAAGCGTATATATGAACTGAAAATTCTGGATTGATAATTGGAGACCGTTTGCTTTGACAGATGTTTGACGATCATGATCTTGAGTCAAACCGGCCAGAGTTTCAAGTATAATACAAATGTTCTCTTCAAACCTTTGTAATGTTTCTACATGTCGAGTCCACCTTGTAGCACATAATTTCTTAAGTCGTGTTGAATCTTCACCATGGCTTGAGTTTGTATATATATTTAGACGCTTGGCAGATGCTGTAATATTGTTAACAGTTTCACTGACCCTGTTGTACATATTTCTAACAGCGCCCTCACTGCAAGTGTTCACAATAGCTAAGTTTAGTGTATGTGATCGACAGTGGACGTATTCTGCTGTTCCCACATGTTGGAAGCGTCCTCTAACTCCTTTTACTTTTTCAACTCATGTTTGCAGCTCCATCGAACCCGAGACCAACAATATTTCGGATATCAAGGCCAAGCTCTTGTAGTTTTCCAGTAATTAGATTATATAGCGTTTCACCTGTTGTGTCAGACGTTTCCTCAAAGGACACAAATTCTTCATGCCGTTTTGCATCAGATGTGACAAAAAGAAGATTTAAACTCACTTGCTCCTTGACTGAGACATCTGTAGTTTCGTCAAAAATGATGTTGAAGTATCTTGTCTCGAATCTGATTTCCGCACAGAGCAACCAGCTCGTTTTGTATTCTATGGCTGATGTATTTTGAATTACCTGACGCTAATGCGTAGATGCTCACTAAGCGCAAGATCGTGCTCGACTCTGAAATTAAGAAGAGTCATCTGATTTTCCGCGCATTGGTATGTTTTGCTGTCCACACAGTATTATTGTTTTAATAATGGATTGGATAGCACTGTGTTCCTTTGGACTTTGTCATTGTACGCTTGAGATAGCTGCTGTTTCACGGAGACTGATTTACCTTTGCATACACTTATAAATGGATACGCTGCTTGTAAAATGTGTCAAGGATTTTATGTGACGTTGTGCATATCGGTCTATGTTACTCCAGTCTGAATGCGGCTCGCGTATAAAAGCGCATGTCGTACCTGAAGCAAATACTGAGCTGGCAGCACAGAAAACATCATCCGCTTTGACACTGTAACTCACAAACGGATACACCTTTGGTTTAAACACAGAACTAGGCACACGGCGTTGTTTATTCCCAACTGTTCTCAAAGGCCCTTTCCAGTTCTTAGATGGTTGAAACTTTTCCAAAAGCACTGATTTCTTTACTGTTTCACGTAATGGTTGGTTAAAGTTGACCTCACCAATATCGAAAAATACAGCCGAACAGAAACTTTTAATGCTTGTGGCTTTCTTTGCGGCTGATGATGTCAATGTGTCACATAATGATGATTCTGAATCAGATTCGGATTCACTAGAATTTGAGGACACACTGGATATGTGGTTATCCAATAAAAATGTCATTGCATGAGTATTTTTGGCAGCATCTTGCAACTGTGGCACATTTATTGATGACGTTGATGTTGCTGATATTACCGGGCGTTATAGTTAATACAGTTTCTTTTTAGGAGATTTTTCGCCGGTATCACCTTTATTACTGTCAATAACAAGATACAAGAATACTGCAACGATTTAAAAAAATAAAATAAATAAATTAAAAAAATAATTTAAAAAAAAACAATGTGCTGGAGTGGACTTGAAGAACGAACGACTTGAACGTAAACATTATGGCCGCCCGGGACATGCGCATGTCTTACAAAAGAGATGTAAATGTAATAAATACTAAATACCCGGTAGTTGCTTTGAAATTTTTAAAAAGTTTCTAAAGGTCACTCACATTCTCACAAGTCAGGGCTGAGGGGAACACTTAAATTTGATATTTTTGATATTTGTATTTGCTTTTAATGTTTAATTTAATAATTGAGCTCCGTGGTGCAGCAGTAAGGCGCTAATTGACTTTTATAAACAAATATTAATTTTGTAAAATTTTAGTGGACGCACGTGCGCCCAGTGCGTCGCGCTGCGAGCGCCCCTGCTGAGGAGGTCATTTGCTTGGAAATCAATGACCTCAAGCTGCATTTCATCTGAGCAACTGACCGCATCTGCTTCAAATGGATTTTGAAATTGCCTCTCTTCTTCTGCCTTTGAATCAGAAAACCGCTCCTGAAACTGCAGCTGGAGGTCTTTTATGATCTCGCATGCAAATTTTGTTTGAGATTAAAGGGTCTCCAGGGGCCGGATGAGAGGGCCTCACGGGCCGCATCTGGCGCGCGGGCCGTAGTTTGGAGACCCCTGCTCTAGACATTGCTATTGTGTTTAGACAACACCTCGTCTAGACATTGGTATTGTGTTTGGACAACACCTCGTCTAGACATTAGTATTGTGTTTATACGACACCTCGTCTGGACATTGCTATTGTGTTTAGACAACACCTCGTCTAGACATTGGTATTGTGTTTGGACAACACCTCGTCTAGACATTAGTATTGTGTTTATACGACACCTCGTCTGGACATTGCTATTGTGTTTAGACAACACCTCGTCTAGACATTAGTATTGTGTTTATACGACACCTCGTCTGGACATTGCTATTGTGTTTATACAACAGGTTACGCCCCTGAAAATTATAACATACATTAATCAGCAAATAAAAAAGAAAAAAAAATGTTTAAAATCAAGAGATAAGATATTAAGTTCTGTTGTCCCTCCACAAGACAATCTAAGTGGGTCAGATATCGTCGATACCAAGGGCATTGTCTGCATGTGTGTACGGACTGAAAGAAAGAAAAAAAAACAATCGTCAAAGTTTGGAAAGTATATAACAGGACACTTCTTTTTGGTGCTCTTATTTTTAACTGGCAATTGTATCATGTTACACTATCGCAATTTTTAATGAATGTATTTCAATTTACATTTTTTAAATATATTTAACGCTATATATTTAGTATATATATATATATATATATAAATATATCTGGTGCAGAGTTTTTGTTTTGATTAAACTTTAATCTGGTAGAAGACTGACAGAATTTTAAAACTGTTGGGCAACAACTTACTTTGGGAAGAGACTCGTACCGTATTTTGGTTATATTTACATTTACATTTACTTTACATGATCGCTAGAAATGTGTTGTTGTGGTATGTTGGTATCTGTTGTTCTGGTATGTTGGTATGTGTTGTTGGGGTATGTTGGTATGTGTTGTTGGGGCATGTTGGTATGTGTTGTTGTGGTATGTTGGTATGTGTTGTTGGGGTATGTTGGTATGTGTTGTTGGGGCATGTTGGTATGTGTTGTTGTGGTATGTTGGTATGTGTTGTTGTGGTATGTTGGTCTGTGTTGTTGTGGTATGTTGGTATGTGTTGTTGGGGTATGTTGGTATGTGTTGTTCTGGTATGTTGGTATGTGTTGTTGGGGTATGTTGGTATGTGTTGTTGGGGCATGTTGGTATGTGTTGTTGGGGCATGTTGGTATGTGTTGTTGTGGTATGTTGGTATGTGTTGTTGTGGTATGTTGGTATGTGTTGTTGTGGTATGTTGGTATGTGTTGTTGGGGTATGTTGGTATGTGTTGTTGGGGCATGTTGGTATGTGTTGTTGTGGTATGTTGGTATGTGTTGTTGGGGTATGTTGGTCTGTGTTGTTGGGGTATGTTTGTCTGTGTTGTTGGGGTATGTTGGTATGTGTTGTTGGGGTATGTTGGTATGTGTTGTTATATTGTGTTGTTGGGGTATGTTGGTCTGTGTTGTTGGGGTATGTTGGTATGTGTTGTTGTGGTATGTTGGTATGTGTTGTTGAGGTATGTTGGTATGTGTTGTTGGGGCATGTTGGTATGTGTTGTTGTGGTATGTTGGTATGTGTTGTTGGGGTATGTTGGTCTGTGTTGTTGGGGTATGTTTGTCTGTGTTGTTGGGGTATGTTGGTATGTGTTGTTGGGGTATGTTGGTATGTGTTGTTGTATTGTGTTGTTGGGGTATGTTGGTCTGTGTTGTTGGGTGTATGTTGGTATGTGTTGTTGTGGTATGTTGGTATGTGTTGTTGGGGTATGTTGGTATGTGTTGTTGGGTATGTTGGTATGTTGGTCTGTGTTGTTGTGGTATGTTGGTCTGTGTTGTTGGGGTATGTTGGTCTGTGTTGTTGGGGTATGTTGTTGTGTTGTTGTGGTATGTTGGTATGTGTTGTTGTGGTATGTTGGTCTGTGTTGTTGTGGTATGTTGGTATGTGTTGTTGAGGTATGTTGGTCTGTGTTGTTGGGGTATGTTGGTCTGTGTTGTTGTGGTATGTTGGTCTGTGTTGATGGGGTATGTTGGTATGTGTTGTTGGGTATGTTGGTATGTGTTGTTGAGGTATGTTGGTTGTGTTGTTGGGGTATGTTGGTTGTGTTGTTGTGGTATGTTGGTATGTGTTATTGGGGTTGTTGGTTGTGTTGTTGGGTGTATGTTGGTATGTGTTGTTGTGGTATGTTGGTTGTGTTGTTGTGGTATGTTGGTATGTGTTGTTGTGGTATGTTGGTATGTTGGTCTGTGTTGTTGTGGTATGTTGGTTGTTGGTATGTGTTGTTGTGGTATGTTGGTCTGTGTTCTTGGGTATGTTGGTGAGTGTTGTTGGGGTATGTTGGTCTGTGTTGTTGTGGTATGTTGGTGTGTGTTGTTGAGGTATGTTGGTCTGTGTTCTTGGGGTATGTTGGTGAGTGTTGTTGGGGTATGTTGGTATGTGTTGTTGTGGTATGTTGGTATGTGTTGTTGGGGTATGTTGGTCTGTGTTGTTGTGGTATGTTGGTATGTGTTGTTGTGGTATGTTGGTCTGTGTTGTTGTGGTATGTTGGTCTGTGTTGTTGGGGTATGTTGGTATGTGTTGTTGGTGTATGTTGGTATGTTGGTATGTGTTGTTGAGGTATGTTGGTCTGTGTTGTTGGGGTATGTTGGTCTGTGTTGTTGTGGTATGTTGGTATGTGTTGTTGGGTATGTTGGTATGTGTTGTTGTGGTATGTTGGTATGTGTTGTTGTGGTATGTTGGTATGTGTTGTTGGGGTATGTTGGTCTGTGTTGTTGTGGTATGTTGGTCTGTGTTGTTGAGGTATGTTGGTCTGTGTTGTTGGGGTATGTTGGTCTGTGTTGTTGTGGTATGTTGGTCTGTGTTGATGGGGTATGTTGGTCTGTGTTGTTGGGGTATGTTGGTCTGTGTTGTTGTGGTATGTTGGTCTGTGTTGTTGGGGTATGTTGGTCTGTGTTGATGGGGTATGTTGGTCTGTGTTGTTGGGGTATGTTGGTATGTTGGTCTGTGTTGTTGTGGTATGTTGGTCTGTGTTGATGGGGTATGTTGGTCTGTGTTGTTGGGGTATGTTGGTATGTTGGTCTGTGTTGTTGGGGTATGTTGGTCTGTGTTGATGGGGTATGTTGGTCTGTGTTGTTGGGGTATGTTGGTCTGTGTTGATGGGGTATGTTGGTCTGTGTTGTTGGGGTATGTTGGTATGTTGGTCTGTGTTGTTGTGGTATGTTGGTATGTTGGTCTGTGTTGTTGGGGTATGTTGGTATGTTGGTCTGTGTTGTTGTGGTATGTTGGTATGTTGGTTGTGTTGTTGGGTATGTTGGTCTGTGTTGTTGTGGTATGTTGGTATGTTGGTCTGTGTTGTTGTGGTATGTTGTATGTTGGTCTGTGTTGTTGTGGTATGTTGGTATGTTGGTCTGTGTTGTTGGGTATGTTGGTCTGTGTTGTTGTGGTATGTTGGTATGTTGGTCTGTGTTGTTGTGGTATGTTGGTATGTTGGTCTGTGTTGTTGGGGTATGTTGGTCTGTGTTGTTGGGTATGTTGGTCCTATGTTGTTGTGGTATGTTGGTCTGTGTTGTTGGGGTATGTTGGTATGTTGGTGAGTGTTGTTGGGTATGTTGGTCTGTCTTGTTGTGGTATGTTGGTATGTTGATATTTGCTGTTGTGGTATGTTGGTTTGTTGGTCTGTCTTGTTGTGGTATGTTGGTCTGTGTTGTTGGGGTATGTTGGTATGTTGGTGAGTGTTGTTGGGTATGTTGGTCTGTTTGTTGTGGTATGTTGGTATGTGTTGTTGTGTATGTTGGTCTGTGTTGTTGTGGTATGTTAGTTGTTTTGTTGGGTATGTTGTTTTGTTGTTGGGTTGTTGGTATGTGTTGTTGGGGTATGTTGGTATGTTGGTCTGTGTTGTTGGGTATGTTGGTCTGATGTTGTTGTTGTATGTTGGTCTGTGTTGTTGGGGTATGTTGGTATGTGTTGTTGTGGTATGTTGGTATGTGTTGTTGTGGTATGTTGGTATGTGTTGTTGGGGTATGTTGTCTGTGTTGTTGGGGGTATGTGTTGTTGGGGTATGTTGTTATGTGTTGTTGGGTATGGTGTATGCGTTGTTGTATTATGTTGGTATGTGTTGTTGTGGTATGTTGGTCTGTGTTGTTGGGGTATGTTGGTCTGTGTGTTGGTGTATGTTTGTATGTGTTGTTGTGGTATGTTGGTATGTGTTGTTGTGGTATGTTGGTATGTTGGTATGTGTTGTTGGTGTATGTTGGTCTGTGTTGTTGTGGTATGTTAGTCTGTGTTGTTGGGGTATGTTGGTATGTGTTGTTGGGGTATTTTGGTCT
Organism: Ampullaceana balthica; assembly: GCA_944989445.1. Taxonomy (NCBI): domain Eukaryota; kingdom Metazoa; phylum Mollusca; class Gastropoda; family Lymnaeidae; genus Ampullaceana; species Ampullaceana balthica. Next base: position 5,336 of record CALYLW010003197.1, on the reverse strand, counting down.
GTGTTGTTGGGGTATGTTGGTCTGTGTTGTTGTGGTATGTTGGTCTGTGTTGTTGTGGTATGTTGGTCTGTGTTGTTGTGGTATGTTGGTCTGTGTTGTTGGGGTATGTTGGTATGTGTTGTTGTGGTATGTTGTATGTGTTGTTGTGGTATGTTGGTATGTGTTGTTGTGGTATGTTGGTATGTGTTGTTGTGGTATGTTGGTATGTGTTGTTGTGGTATGTTGGTATGTGTTGTTGGGGTATGTTGGTATGTGTTGTTGGGGTATTTTGGTCTGTGTTGTTGTGGTATGTTGGTCTGTGTTGTTGGGGTATGTTGGTATGTGTTGTTGGGGTATGTTTGTATGTGTTGTTGGGGTATGGTGGTATGTGTTGTTGTGGTATTGTGGTATGTGTTGTTGGGGTATGTTCTTATGTGTTGTTGGGTATGTGGTATGCGTTGTTGTATTATGTTGGTATGTGTTGTTGTGGTATGTTGGTCTGTTGTATGTGTTGTTGTGATATGTTGATATGTTGGTATGTGTTGTTGGTGTATGTTGGTATGTGTTGTTGTGGTATGTTGGTATGTGTTGTTGGGGTATGTTGGTATGTGTTGTTGGGGTTGTTGGTATGTGTTGTTGGGGTATGTTGGTATGTTTGTTGGTGTATGTTGGTATGTGTTGTTGGGGTATGTTGGTATGTGTTGTTGGGGTATGTTGGTATGTGTTGTTGGGGTATGTTGGTATGTGTTGTTGGGGTGTGTTGGTATGTGTTGTTGGGGTATGTTGGTATGTGTTGTTGGGGTATGTTTGTATGTGTTGTTGTGGTATGTTGGTATGTGTTGTTGGGGTATGTTGGTCTGTGTTGTTGTGTATGTTGGTATGTTGGTATGTGTTGTTGTGGTATGTTGGTATGTGTTGTTGGGGTATGTTGGTATGTTGGTTGTGTTGTTGGGGTATGTTTGTATGTGTTGTTGTGGTATGTTGGTATGTGTTGTTGGGGTATGTTGGTATGTGTTGTTGTGGTATGTTGGTATGTGTTGTTGGGGTATGTTGGTATGTGTTGTTGTGGTATGTTGGTATGTGTTGTTGGGGTATGTTGGTATGTGTTGTTGTGGTATGTTGGTATGTGTTGTTGGGGTATGTTGGTATGTGTTGTTGTGGTATGTTGGTAAGTGTTGTTGGGGTATGTTGGTATGTGTTGTTGGGGTATGTTTGTATGTGTTGTTGTGTATGTTGGTATGTGTTGTTGGGGTATGTTTGTATGTGTTGTTGGGGTATGTTGGTCTGTGTTGTTGTGTAGGTTGGTATGTTGGTATGTGTTGTTGTGGTATGTTGGTATGTTTTGTTGGGGTATGTTTGTATGTGTTGTTGGGGTATGTTGGTCTGTGTTGTTGTGTAGGTTGGTATGTTGGTATGTGTTGTTGTGGTATGTTGGTATGTTTTGTTGGGGTATGTTTGTATGTGTTGTTGTGGTATGTTTGTATGTGTTGTTGGGGTATGTTTGTATGTGTTGTTGGGGTATGTTGTATGTGTTGTTGGGGTTGTTGGTATGTGTTGTTGTGGTATGTTGGTCTGTGTTGTTGGGGTATGTTGGTATGTGTTGTTGGGGTATGTTGGTATGTTTTGTTGGGGTATGTTGGTATGTGTTGTTGGGGTATGTTGGTATGTTTTGTTGGGGTATGTTTGTATGTGTTGTTGTGGTATGTTTGTATGTGTTGTTGGGGTATGTTTGTATGTGTTGTTGGGGTATGTTGGTATGTGTTGTTGTGGTATGTTGGTCTGTGTTGTTGGGGTATGTTGGTATGTGTTGTTGTGGTATGTTGGTATGTGTTGTTGGGGTATGTTGGTATGTTTTGTTGGGGTATGTTTGTATGTGTTGTTGTGGTATGTTTGTATGTGTTGTTGGGGTATGTTTGTATGTGTTGTTGGGGTATGTTGGTATGTGTTGTTGTGGTATGTTGGTCTGTGTTGTTGGGGTATGTTGGTATGTGTTGTTGGGGTATGTTGGTCTGTGTTGTTGGGGTATGTTGGTCTATGTTGTTGGGGTATGTTGGTCAGTGTTGTTGGGGTATGTTTGTTTTTGTTGTTGTGGTATGTTGGTATGTGTTGTTGTGGTATGTTTGTATGTGTTGTTGGGGTATGGTGGTATGTGTTGTTGGGGTATGGTGGTATGCGTTGTTGTATTATGTTGGTATGTGTTGTTGTATTATGTTGGTCTGTGTTGTTGGGGTATGCTGGTCTGTGTTGTTGGGGTATGTTTGTATGTGTTGTTGGGGTATGGTGGTATGCGTTGTTGTGGTATGGTGGTATGTGTTGTTGGGGTATGGTGGTATGTGTTGTTGGGGTATGGTGGTATGCGTTGTTGTATTATGTTGGTATGTGTTGTTGTATTATGTTGGTCTGTGTTGTTGGGGTATGCTGGTCTGTGTTGTTGGGGTATGTTTGTATGTGTTGTTGGGGTATGGTGGTATGCGTTGTTGTGGTATGGTGGTATGTGTTGTTGGGGTATGGTGGTATGTGTTGTTGGGGTATGGTGGTATGCGTTGTTGTATTATGTTGGTATGTGTTGTTGTATTATGTTGGTCTGTGTTGTTGGGGTATGCTGGTCTGTGTTGTTGGGGTATGTTGGTCTGTGTTGTTGGGGTATGTTTGTATGTGTTGTTGTGGTATGTTGGTATGTGTTGTTGTGGTATGGTGGTATGTGTTGTTGTGGTATGGTGGTATGTGTTGTTGTGGTATGGTGGTATGTGTTGTTGTGGTATGTTGGTATGTGTTGTTGTGGTATGGTGGTATGTGTTGTTGGGGTATGTTGGTTGCATTTGTTGAAGGCATGGGCGGGTCTCGTGGAGTAAATCAGCGTAGGTTGCATTGTTGGGTTCGTAATTAGGGGTCTACCAGATTAAAAATTTTGAATTCCGGCCGGAGACGGATTTAGCCGGATTTATTAAGTGAAATTCTACCGGATTTATAAAAATGGCCGGATTCCGGATTTGCCGAAGCCAAATCCTGTACACCCCTTGTTCGTATATTGTGTTGTTTTTTATAGGGGGGTTATTTTAGAACAATACAGGAATAATGACAAGAAATACAACAAGAAATACATCACTCAACAAGTAACTAGGAGAAATATATGTTGCTAGTTACATGGCATTCAACATGCAAACTAAATATAACTAAATTTAACTAAATATAATTAAATATAATTAAATATAACTAAATATAACTAAATATTATTAAATATAACTAAATATAACTAAATATAACTAAATATAACTAAATATAATTAAATATAACTAAACATAACTAAACATAACTAAATATATCTAAATAAAACTAAATAGAACTAAATAGAATTAAATATGCGTAAAGTTTAAAACTGAGCGCCGATCATGCCATGGATACTAATGACGAAATAATTCTGTAACATTCCGCGTTGTTTTAAAGCTGTTTAAAATTATAGAATAATTAAAAGATATACAACGGTTTTGTTGTGGGTGTTCCTGAGCCACTGGCGTGACAGTAAGTAGCCACACAGACTGTTTACGTCTCACGGACCACGGCCCTTTCATTACATGACAAGTTTCCAATCGATGCACAACTTTGCGGTCACCGAGCTGGCGCCCTTAACACTGAACCACTTCCCACTCCCACGCAACAAAATTGCCTTATACACAGCGAACAGGGGATGGCAACAGTTGGTTCAGTCGAGTCGTCATGGTTAAATGACTTCGAAACCATGAGGTTTTGTCCTGTCATGGTCAGTAGATGGTTACCTCGTGGCAAGTAGGTGGTTACGTCTTGTTCAGTGCGGGGTTACGTCATGTTCAGTTTGTGGTTACGCTATGGTCAGTGAATTGTTACGTCATGGTCAGTGGGTGGTTACGTCATGGTCAGTGGGTGGTTACGTCATGGTCAGTGGGTGGTTACGTCATGGCCAGTGGGTGGTTACGTCATGACCACTGAGTGGTTACTTCATGGTCAGTGGGTGATTACGTCATGGTAAGTCGGTGTTCAAAGGGGCATCTTAGTTATTTGCCTTTTTTACTGGAAACAACAAGTCATTAAAATACTTTTAACAAGTTTGTTTTTTGCACCAAATGGAAACACATTTTAAGACAACACGCAGCTGAAATAGAAGTTGCTCAGTCTGATAAAGTGCCAAATATCAATAATAATTGTTTTAGCTGTGACACGAAACATTTGTTAGAAATTTAATTTAATTAACAGGCTGTACTAGGATGCTCATTGACAATTGAACTAAACATCAGGCCAAATGAATCTGGTCTAATCGGCATGGATAAACCGCCACCTCAAACAATTGACACTTGCATTTATTCAATCATTGAAGAGTTACTTTTGTCGTTTTAAATATCGTGTGTATGTTCAGTAACCCAAACAATGCTTATTTATTGATACAGTTGTTACACGGGATATTACGGTAATCATTGTCTGGCTTAATAATTCAAGGTATATCTTTCTGGCATTCTCTAAATTCTAAATATTAGTGTACATTATTTGTATACAAACATAACCATTCAATCGTGTGACAGATCAAAGATATACTTTAATTAAAAGAAAAATGTAATGGTTATAAATAATAATGAGGTATGATTAATTATTGAAAATGAATATATTATAATAAATAGTTTTTAAAATGTCAAAAGAAAATCTTTCGCTTATTCCTTTTAAATGTCATTTTTCTCTCCCTTGATTTAAAAATAAACACATTAAAAAAAAACTTATATAATGACATTGCTGTTGTCCCCCTTTATCTTGGTGTTGCCTTCTATACACCCCTTGATGAGGGTAAGCATTAAAGAAAATTGACACAGTTCAATCACCGAGAAATATTTTGGTGGTTGAATTCCCTCAAGTAAAAATTGTCAGATAACATCTAAAAACAGAGCCGACTTTACACCAGTTTGGGTCCCCGGGCAAAGAAATAGTGTTAGGTCCCTCCCCCGCAGGAATAAAAAATAAATATACCTAATATATATAAATAAACATATTCCCATGGGGCCCATATGCTCGTGGGCCCCCGGGCAAATGCCCAACGGGCCTATGCGTTAAGACGGCCCTGTCTATAAGTATGGCGCGCCTTTACATCCGGATCCAATTAATTACTAGTTTAAACAAAAATTATCTCCATGACAAAAAAGTTCTGTATCTATTTTCAGTTGAATCTAATGAAAGAAAGTTGAATATTGTGACTTACACTTTTAAAAAAAGCAGAAAACCTTTTGAGCAGAAACTCAAGTTAGTGAAAGAAGACCTTTAATTATTAAAATGATTTATAATTCACACACAATAAAGTAATACTGTTACAAGATATTGCGTTAGATAAGTCTTCACATTCT
>CALYLW010003196.1:0-13897 GCA_944989445.1 Ampullaceana balthica | reverse complement strand
AGAGAGAAGAAGAAGAAGAAGAAAGAAGAAGAAGAAGAAGAAGAAGAAGAAGAGAGAAGAAGAAGAAGAAGAAAGAAGAAGAAGAAGAAGAAGAAGAAGAAGAAGAGAAGAAGAAGAAGAAGAAGAAGAAGAAGAAGAAGAAGAAGAAAGAAGAAGAAGAAGAAGAAGAGAAGAAGAAGAAGAAGAAGAAGAAGAAGAAGAAGAAGAAGAAGAAGAAGAAGAGAGAAGAAGAAGAAGAAGAAGAAGAAGAAGAAGAGAAGAAGAAGAAGAAGAAGAAGAGAAGAAGAAGAAGAAGAAGAAGAAGAAGAAGAAGAAGAAGAAGAAGAAGAGAAGAAGAAGAAGAAAAGAAGAAGAAGAAGAAGAAGAAGAAGAAGAAGAAGAAGAAAGAAGAAGAAGAAGAAGAAGAAGAAAGAAGAAGAAGAAGAAGAAGAAGAAGAAGAAGAAGAAGAAGAAGAAGAAAGAAGAAGAAGAAGAAGAAGAAGAAGAAGAAGAAGAAGAAGAAGAAGAAGAAGAAGAAGAAGAAGAAGAAGAAGAAGAAGAAGAAGAAGAAGAAAAGAAGAAGAAGAAGAAGAAGAAGAGAAGAAGAAGAAGAAGAAGAAGAAGAAGAAGAAGAAGAAGAAGAAGAAGAAAGAAGAAGAAGAAGAAGAAGAAGAAGAAGAAGAAGAAGAAGAAGAAGAAGAAGAAGAAGAAGAAGAAGATGAAGAAGAAGAAGAAAGAAGAAGAAGAAGAAGAAGAAGAAGAAGAAGAAGAAGAAGAAGAAGAAGAAGAGAAGAAGAAGAAGAAGAAGAAGAAGAAGAAGAAGAAGAAGAAGAAGAAGAAGAAGAAGAAGAAGAAGAAGAAGAAGAAGAAGAAGAAGAAGAAGAAGAAGAAGAAGAAGAAGAAGAAGAAGAAGAAGAAGAAGAAGAAGAAGAAGAAGAAGAAGAAGAAGAAGAAGAAGAAGAAGAAGAAGAAGAAGAAGAAAGAAGAAGAAGAAGAAGAAGAAGAAGAAGAAGAAGAAGAAGAAGAAGAAGAAGAAGAAGAAGAAGAAGAAGAAGAAGAAAGAAGAAGAAGAAGAAGAAGAAGAAGAAGAAGAAGAAGAAGAAGAAGAAGAAGAAGAAGAAGAAGAAGAAGAAGAAGAAGAAGAAGAAGAAGAAGAAGAAGAAGAAGAAGAAGAAGAAGAAGAAGAAGAAGAAGAAGAAGAAGAAGAAGAAGAAGAAGAAGAAGAAGAAGAAGAAGAAGAAGAAGAAGAAGAAGAAGAAGAAGAAGAAGAAGAAGAAGAAGAAGAAGAAGAAGAAGAAGAAGAAGAAGAAGAAGAAGAAGAAGAAGAAGAAGAAGAAGAAGAAGAAGAAGAAGAAGAAGAAGAAGAAGAAGAAGAAGAAGAAGAAGAAGAAGAAGAAGAAGAAGAAGAAGAAGAAGAAGAAGAAGAAGAAGAAGAAGAAGAAGAAGAAGAAGAAGAAGAAGAAGAAGAAGAAGAAGAAGAAAAGAAGAAGAAGAAGAAGAAGAAGAAGAAGAAGAAGAAGAAGAAGAAGAAGAAGAAGAAGAAGAAGAAGAAGAAGAAGAAGAAGAAGAAGAAGAAGAAGAAGAAGAAAAGAAGAAGAAGAAGAAGAAGAAGAAGAAGAAGAAGAAGAAGAAGAAGAAGAAGAAGAAGAAGAAGAAGAAGAAGAAAGAAGAAGAAGAAGAAGAAGAAGAAGAAGAAGAAGAAGAAGAAGAAGAAGAAGAAGAAGAAGAAGAAGAAGAAGAAGAAGAAGAAGAAGAAGAAGAAGAAGAAGAAGAAGAAGAAGAAGAAGAAGAAGAAGAAGAAGAAGAAGAAGAAAGAAGAAGAAGAAGAAGAAGAAGAAGAAGAAGAAGAAGAAGAAGAAGAAGAAGAAGAAGAAGAAGAAGAAGAAGAAGAAGAAGAAGAAGAAGAAGAAGAAGAAGAAGAAGAAGAAGAAGAAGAAGAAGAAGAAGAAGAAGAAGAAGAAGAAGAAGAAGAAGAAGAAGAAGAAGAAGAAGAAGAAGAAGAAGAAGAAGAAGAAGAAGAAGAAGAAGAAGAAGAAGAAGAAGAAAGAAGAAGAAGAAGAAGAAGAAGAAGAAGAAGAAGAAGAAGAAGAAGAAGAAGAAGAAGAAGAAGAAGAAGAAGAAGAAGAAAGAAGAAGAAGAAGAAGAAGAAGAAGAAGAAGAAGAAGAAGAAGAAGAAGAAGAAGAAGAAGAAGAAGAAGAAGAAGAAGAAGAAGAAGAAGAAGAAGAAGAAGAAGAAGAAGAAGAAGAAGAAGAAGAAGAAGAAGAAGAAGAAGAAGAAGAAGAAGAAGAAGAAGAAGAAGAAGAAGAAGAAGAAGAAGAAGAAGAAGAAGAAGAAGAAGAAGAAGAAGAAGAAGAAGAAGAAGAAGAAGAAGAAGAAGAAGAAGAAGAAGAAGAAGAAGAAGAAGAAGAAGAAGAAGAAGAAGAAGAAGAAGAAGAAAGAAGAAGAAGAAGAAGAAGAAGAAGAAGAAGAAGAAGAAGAAGAAGAAGAAGAAGAAGAAGAAGAAGAAGAAGAAGAAGAAGAAGAAGAAGAAGAAGAAGAAGAAGAAGAAGAAGAAGAAGAAGAAGAAGAAGAAGAAGAAGAAGAAGAAGAAGAAGAAGAAGAAGAAGAAGAAGAAGAAGAAGAAGAAGAAGAAGAAGAAGAAGAAGAAGAAGAAGAAGAAGAAGAAGAAGAAGAAGAAGAAGAAGAAGAAGAAGAAGAAGAAGAAGAAGAAGAAGAAGAAGAAGAAGAAGAAGAAGAAGAAGAAGAAGAAGAAGAAGAAGAAGAAGAAGAAGAAGAAGAAGAAGAAGAAGAAGAAGAAGAAGAAGAAGAAGAAGAAGAAGAAGAAGAAGAAGAAGAAGAAGAAGAAAGAAGAAGAAGAAGAAGAAGAAGAAGAAGAAGAAGAAGAAGAAGAAGAAGAAGAAGAAGAAGAAGAAGAAGAAGAAGAAGAAGAAGAAGAAGAAGAAGAAGAAGAAGAAGAAGAAGAAGAAGAAGAAGAAGAAGAAGAAGAAGAAGAAGAAGAAGAAGAAGAAGAAGAAGAAGAAGAAGAAGAAGAAGAAGAAGAAGAAGAAGAAGAAGAAGAAGAAGAAGAAGAAGAAAGAAGAAGAAGAAGAAGAAGAAGAAGAAGAAGAAGAAGAAGAAGAAGAAGAAGAAGAAGAAGAAGAAGAAGAAGAAGAAGAAGAAGAAGAAGAAGAAGAAGAAGAAGAAGAAGAAGAAGAAGAAGAAGAAGAAGAAGAAGAAGAAGAAGAAGAAGAAGAAGAAGAAGAAGAAGAAGAAGAAGAAGAAGAAGAAGAAGAAGAAGAAGAAGAAGAAGAAGAAGAAGAAGAAGAAGAAGAAGAAGAAGAAGAAGAAGAAAGAAGAAGAAGAAGAAGAAGAAGAAGAAGAAGAAGAAGAAGAAGAAGAAGAAGAAGAAGAAGAAGAAGAAGAAGAAGAAGAAGAAGAAGAAGAAGAAGAAGAAGAAGAAGAAGAAGAAGAAGAAGAAGAAGAAGAAGAAGAAGAAGAAGAAGAAGAAGAAGAAGAAGAAGAAGAAGAAGAAGAAGAAGAAGAAGAAGAAGAAGAAGAAGAAGAAGAAGAAAGAAGAAGAAGAAGAAGAAGAAGAAGAAGAAGAAGAAGAAGAAGAAGAAGAAGAAGAAGAAGAAGAAGAAGAAGAAGAAGAAGAAGAAGAAGAAGAAGAAGAAGAAGAAGAAGAAGAAGAAGAAGAAGAAGAAGAAGAAGAAGAAGAAGAAGAAGAAGAAGAAGAAGAAGAAGAAGAAGAAGAAGAAGAAGAAGAAGAAGAAGAAGAAGAAGAAGAAGAAGAAGAAGAAGAAGAAGAAGAAGAAGAAAGAAGAAGAAGAAGAAGAAGAAGAAGAAGAAGAAGAAGAAGAAGAAGAAGAAGAAGAAGAAGAAGAAGAAGAAGAAGAAGAAGAAGAAGAAGAAGAAGAAGAAGAAGAAGAAGAAGAAGAAGAAGAAGAAGAAGAAGAAGAAGAAGAAGAAGAAGAAGAAGAAGAAGAAGAAGAAGAAGAAGAAGAAGAAGAAGAAGAAGAAGAAGAAGAAGAAGAAGAAGAAGAAGAAGAAGAAGAAGAAGAAGAAGAAGAAGAAGAAGAAGAAGAAGAAGAAGAAGAAGAAGAAGAAGAAGAAGAAGAAGAAGAAGAAGAAGAAGAAGAAGAAGAAGAAGAAGAAGAAGAAGAAGAAGAAGAAGAAGAAGAAGAAGAAGAAGAAGAAGAAGAAGAAGAAGAAGAAGAAGAAGAAGAAGAAGAAGAAGAAGAAGAAGAAGAAGAAGAAGAAGAAGAAGAAGAAGAAGAAGAAGAAGAAGAAGAAGAAGAAGAAGAAGAAGAAGAAGAAGAAGAAAGAAGAAGAAGAAGAAGAAGAAGAAGAAGAAGAAGAAGAAGAAGAAGAAGAAGAAGAAGAAGAAGAAGAAGAAGAAGAAGAAGAAGAAGAAGAAGAAGAAGAAGAAGAAGAAGAAGAAGAAGAAGAAGAAGAAGAAGAAGAAGAAGAAGAAGAAGAAGAAGAAGAAGAAGAAGAAGAAGAAGAAGAAGAAGAAGAAGAAGAAGAAGAAGAAGAAGAAGAAGAAGAAGAAGAAGAAGAAGAAGAAGAAGAAGAAGAAGAAGAAGAAGAAGAAGAAGAAGAAGAAGAAGAAGAAGAAGAAGAAGAAGAAGAAGAAGAAGAAGAAGAAGAAGAAGAAGAAGAAGAAGAAGAAGAAGAAGAAGAAGAAGAAGAAGAAGAAGAAGAAGAAGAAGAAGAAGAAGAAGAAGAAGAAGAAGAAAAGAAGAAGAAGAAGAAGAAGAAGAAGAAGAAGAAGAAGAAGAAGAAGAAGAAGAAGAAGAAGAAGAAGAAGAAGAAGAAGAAGAAGAAGAAGAAGAAGAAGAAGAAGAAGAAGAAGAAGAAGAAGAAGAAGAAGAAGAAGAAGAAGAAGAAGAAGAAGAAGAAGAAGAAGAAGAAGAAGAAGAAGAAGAAGAAGAAGAAGAAGAAGAAGAAGAAGAAGAAGAAGAAGAAGAAGAAGAAGAAGAAGAAGAAGAAGAAGAAGAAGAAGAAGAAGAAGAAGAAGAAGAAGAAGAAGAAGAAGAAGAAGAAGAAGAAGAAGAAGAAGAAGAAGAAGAAGAAGAAGAAGAAGAAGAAGAAGAAGAAGAAGAAGAAGAAGAAGAAGAAGAAGAAGAAGAAGAAGAAGAAGAAGAAGAAGAAGAAGAAGAAGAAGAAGAAGAAGAAGAAGAAGAAGAAGAAGAAGAAGAAGAAGAAGAAGAAGAAGAAGAAGAAGAAGAAGAAGAAGAAGAAGAAAGAAGAAGAAGAAGAAGAAGAAGAAGAAGAAGAAGAAGAAGAAGAAGAAGAAGAAGAAGAAGAAGAAGAAGAAGAAGAAGAAGAAGAAGAAGAAGAAGAAGAAGAAGAAGAAGAAGAAGAAGAAGAAGAAGAAGAAGAAGAAGAAGAAGAAGAAGAAGAAGAAGAAGAAGAAGAAGAAGAAGAAGAAGAAGAAGAAGAAGAAGAAGAAGAAGAAGAAGAAGAAGAAGAAGAAGAAGAAGAAGAAGAAGAAGAAGAAGAAGAAGAAGAAGAAGAAGAAGAAGAAGAAGAAGAAGAAGAAGAAGAAGAAGAAGAAGAAGAAGAAGAAGAAGAAGAAGAAGAAGAAGAAGAAGAAGAAGAAGAAGAAGAAGAAGAAGAAGAAGAAGAAGAAGAAGAAGAAGAAGAAGAAGAAGAAGAAGAAGAAGAAGAAGAAGAAGAAGAAGAAGAAGAAGAAGAAGAAGAAGAAGAAGAAGAAGAAGAAGAAGAAGAAGAAGAAGAAGAAGAAGAAGAAGAAGAAGAAGAAGAAGAAGAAGAAGAAGAAGAAGAAGAAGAAGAAGAAGAAGAAGAAGAAGAAGAAGAAGAAGAAGAAGAAGAAGAAGAAAGAAGAAGAAGAAGAAGAAGAAGAAGAAGAAGAAGAAGAAGAAGAAGAAGAAGAAGAAGAAGAAGAAGAAGAAGAAGAAGAAGAAGAAGAAGAAGAAGAAGAAGAAGAAGAAGAAGAAGAAGAAGAAGAAGAAGAAGAAGAAGAAGAAGAAGAAGAAGAAGAAGAAGAAGAAGAAGAAGAAGAAGAAGAAGAAGAAGAAGAAGAAGAAGAAGAAGAAGAAGAAGAAGAAGAAGAAGAAGAAGAAGAAGAAGAAGAAGAAGAAGAAGAAGAAGAAGAAGAAGAAGAAGAAGAAGAAGAAGAAGAAGAAGAAGAAGAAGAAGAAGAAGAAGAAGAAGAAAAGAAGAAGAAGAAGAAGAAGAAGAAGAAGAAGAAGAAGAAGAAGAAGAAGAAGAAGAAGAAGAAGAAGAAGAAGAAGAAGAAGAAGAAGAAGAAGAAGAAGAAGAAGAAGAAGAAGAAGAAGAAGAAGAAGAAGAAGAAGAAGAAGAAAGAAGAAGAAGAAGAAGAAGAAGAAGAAGAAGAAGAAGAAGAAGAAGAAGAAGAAGAAGAAGAAGAAGAAGAAGAAGAAGAAGAAGAAGAAGAAGAAGAAGAAGAAGAAGAAGAAGAAGAAGAAGAAGAAGAAGAAGAAGAAGAAGAAGAAGAAGAAGAAGAAGAAGAAGAAGAAGAAGAAGAAGAAGAAGAAGAAGAAGAAGAAGAAGAAGAAGAAGAAGAAGAAGAAAGAAGAAGAAGAAGAAGAAGAAGAAGAAGAAGAAGAAGAAGAAGAAGAAGAAGAAGAAGAAGAAGAAGAAGAAGAAGAAGAAGAAGAAGAAGAAGAAGAAGAAGAAGAAGAAGAAGAAGAAGAAGAAGAAGAAGAAGAAGAAGAAGAAGAAGAAGAAGAAGAAGAAGAAGAAGAAGAAGAAGAAGAAGAAGAAGAAGAAGAAGAAAGAAGAAGAAGAAGAAGAAGAAGAAGAAGAAGAAGAAGAAGAAGAAGAAGAAGAAGAAGAAGAAGAAGAAGAAGAAGAAGAAGAAGAAGAAGAAGAAGAAGAAGAAGAAGAAGAAGAAGAAGAAGAAGAAGAAGAAGAAGAAGAAGAAGAAGAAGAAGAAGAAGAAGAAGAAGAAGAAGAAGAAGAAGAAGAAGAAGAAGAAGAAGAAGAAGAAGAAGAAGAAGAAGAAGAAGAAGAAGAAGAAGAAGAAGAAGAAGAAGAAGAAGAAGAAGAAGAAGAAGAAGAAGAAGAAGAAGAAGAAGAAGAAGAAGAAGAAGAAGAAGAAGAAGAAGAAGAAGAAGAAGAAGAAGAAGAAGAAGAAGAAGAAGAAGAAGAAGAAGAAGAAGAAGAAGAAGAAGAAGAAGAAGAAGAAGAAGAAGAAGAAGAAGAAGAAGAAGAAGAAGAAGAAGAAAGAAGAAGAAGAAGAAGAAGAAGAAGAAGAAGAAGAAGAAGAAGAAGAAGAAGAAGAAGAAGAAGAAGAAGAAGAAGAAGAAGAAGAAGAAGAAGAAGAAGAAGAAGAAGAAGAAGAAGAAGAAGAAGAAGAAGAAGAAGAAGAAGAAGAAGAAGAAGAAGAAGAAGAAGAAGAAGAAGAAGAAGAAGAAGAAGAAGAAGAAGAAGAAGAAGAAGAAGAAGAAGAAGAAGAAGAAGAAGAAGAAGAAGAAGAAGAAGAAGAAGAAGAAGAAGAAGAAGAAGAAGAAGAAGAAGAAGAAGAAGAAGAAGAAGAAGAAGAAGAAGAAGAAGAAGAAGAAGAAAAGAAGAAGAAGAAGAAGAAGAAGAAGAAGAAGAAGAAGAAGAAGAAGAAGAAGAAGAAGAAGAAGAAGAAGAAGAAGAAGAAGAAGAAGAAGAAGAAGAAGAAGAAGAAGAAGAAGAAGAAGAAGAAGAAGAAGAAGAAGAAGAAGAAGAAGAAGAAGAAGAAGAAGAAGAAGAAGAAGAAGAAGAAGAAGAAGAAGAAGAAGAAGAAGAAGAAGAAGAAGAAGAAGAAGAAGAAGAAGAAGAAGAAGAAGAAGAAGAAGAAGAAGAAGAAGAAGAAGAAGAAGAAGAAGAAGAAGAAGAAGAAGAAGAAGAAGAAGAAGAAGAAGAAGAAGAAGAAGAAGAAGAAGAAGAAGAAGAAGAAGAAGAAGAAGAAGAAGAAGAAGAAGAAGAAGAAGAAGAAGAAGAAGAAGAAGAAGAAGAAGAAGAAGAAGAAGAAGAAGAAGAAGAAGAAGAAGAAGAAGAAGAAGAAGAAGAAGAAGAAGAAGAAGAAGAAGAAGAAGAAGAAGAAGAAGAAGAAGAAGAAGAAGAAGAAGAAGAAGAAGAAGAAGAAGAAGAAGAAGAAGAAGAAGAAGAAGAAGAAGAAAGAAGAAGAAGAAGAAGAAGAAGAAGAAGAAGAAGAAGAAGAAGAAGAAGAAGAAGAAGAAGAAGAAGAAGAAGAAGAAGAAGAAGAAGAAGAAGAAGAAGAAGAAGAAGAAGAAGAAGAAGAAGAAGAAGAAGAAGAAGAAGAAGAAGAAGAAGAAGAAGAAGAAGAAGAAGAAGAAGAAGAAGAAGAAGAAGAAGAAGAAGAAGAAGAAGAAGAAGAAGAAGAAGAAGAAGAAGAAGAAGAAGAAGAAGAAGAAGAAGAAGAAGAAGAAGAAGAAGAAGAAGAAGAAGAAGAAGAAGAAGAAGAAGAAGAAGAAGAAGAAGAAGAAGAAGAAGAAGAAGAAGAAGAAGAAGAAGAAGAAGAAGAAGAAGAAGAAGAAGAAGAAGAAGAAGAAGAAGAAGAAGAAGAAGAAGAAGAAGAAGAAGAAGAAGAAAGAAGAAGAAGAAGAAGAAGAAGAAGAAGAAGAAGAAGAAGAAGAAGAAGAAGAAGAAGAAGAAGAAGAAGAAGAAGAAGAAGAAGAAGAAGAAGAAGAAGAAGAAGAAGAAGAAGAAGAAGAAGAAGAAGAAGAAGAAGAAGAAGAAGAAGAAGAAGAAGAAGAAGAAGAAGAAGAAGAAGAAGAAGAAGAAGAAGAAGAAGAAGAAGAAGAAGAAGAAGAAGAAGAAGAAGAAGAAGAAGAAGAAGAAGAAGAAGAAGAAGAAGAAGAAGAAGAAGAAGAAGAAGAAGAAGAAGAAGAAGAAGAAGAAGAAGAAGAAGAAGAAGAAGAAGAAGAAGAAGAAGAAGAAGAAGAAGAAGAAGAAGAAGAAGAAGAAGAAAAGAAGAAGAAGAAGAAGAAGAAGAAGAAGAAGAAGAAGAAGAAGAAGAAGAAGAAGAAGAAGAAGAAGAAGAAGAAGAAGAAGAAGAAGAAGAAGAAGAAGAAGAAGAAGAAGAAGAAGAAGAAGAAGAAGAAGAAGAAGAAGAAGAAGAAGAAGAAGAAGAAGAAGAAGAAGAAGAAGAAGAAGAAGAAGAAGAAGAAGAAGAAGAAGAAGAAGAAGAAGAAGAAGAAGAAGAAGAAGAAGAAGAAGAAGAAGAAGAAGAAGAAGAAGAAGAAGAAGAAGAAGAAGAAGAAGAAGAAGAAGAAGAAGAAGAAGAAGAAGAAGAAGAAGAAGAAGAAGAAGAAGAAGAAGAAGAAGAAGAAGAAGAAGAAGAAGAAGAAGAAGAAGAAGAAGAAGAAGAAGAAGAAGAAGAAGAAGAAGAAGAAGAAGAAGAAGAAGAAGAAGAAGAAGAAGAAGAAGAAGAAGAAGAAGAAGAAGAAGAAGAAGAAGAAGAAGAAGAAGAAGAAGAAGAAGAAGAAGAAGAAGAAGAAGAAGAAGAAGAAGAAGAAGAAGAAGAAGAAGAAGAAGAAGAAGAAGAAGAAGAAGAAGAAGAAGAAGAAGAAGAAGAAGAAGAAGAAGAAGAAGAAGAAGAAGAAGAAGAAGAAGAAGAAGAAGAAGAAGAAGAAGAAGAAGAAGAAGAAGAAGAAGAAGAAGAAGAAGAAGAAGAAGAAGAAGAAGAAGAAGAAGAAGAAGAAGAAGAAGAAGAAGAAGAAGAAGAAGAAGAAGAAGAAGAAGAAGAAGAAGAAGAAGAAGAAGAAGAAGAAGAAGAAGAAGAAGAAGAAGAAGAAGAAGAAGAAGAAGAAGAAGAAGAAGAAGAAGAAGAAGAAGAAGAAGAAGAAGAAGAAGAAGAAGAAGAAGAAGAAAAGAAGAAGAAGAAGAAGAAGAAGAAGAAGAAGAAGAAGAAGAAGAAGAAGAAGAAGAAGAAGAAGAAGAAGAAGAAGAAGAAGAAGAAGAAGAAGAAGAAGAAGAAGAAGAAGAAGAAGAAGAAGAAGAAGAAGAAGAAGAAGAAGAAGAAGAAGAAGAAGAAGAAGAAGAAGAAGAAGAAGAAGAAGAAGAAGAAGAAGAAGAAGAAGAAGAAGAAGAAGAAGAAGAAGAAGAAGAAGAAGAAGAAGAAGAAGAAGAAGAAGAAGAAGAAGAAGAAGAAGAAGAAGAAGAAGAAGAAGAAGAAGAAGAAGAAGAAGAAGAAGAAGAAGAAGAAGAAGAAGAAGAAGAAGAAGAAGAAGAAGAAGAAGAAGAAGAAGAAGAAGAAGAAGAAGAAGAAGAAGAAGAAGAAGAAGAAGAAGAAGAAGAAGAAGAAGAAGAAGAAGAAGAAGAAGAAGAAGAAGAAGAAGAAGAAGAAGAAGAAGAAGAAGAAGAAGAAGAAGAAGAAGAAGAAGAAGAAGAAGAAGAAGAAGAAGAAGAAGAAGAAGAAGAAGAAGAAGAAGAAGAAGAAGAAGAAGAAGAAGAAGAAGAAGAAGAAGAAGAAGAAGAAGAAGAAGAAGAAGAAGAAGAAGAAGAAGAAGAAGAAGAAGAAGAAAGAAGAAGAAGAAGAAGAAGAAGAAGAAGAAGAAGAAGAAGAAGAAGAAGAAGAAGAAGAAGAAGAAGAAGAAGAAGAAGAAGAAGAAGAAGAAGAAGAAGAAGAAGAAGAAGAAGAAGAAGAAGAAGAAGAAGAAGAAGAAGAAGAAGAAGAAGAAGAAGAAGAAGAAGAAGAAGAAGAAGAAGAAGAAGAAGAAGAAGAAGAAGAAGAAGAAGAAGAAGAAGAAGAAGAAGAAGAAGAAGAAGAAGAAGAAGAAGAAGAAGAAGAAGAAGAAGAAGAAGAAGAAGAAGAAGAAGAAGAAGAAGAAGAAGAAGAAGAAGAAGAAGAAGAAGAAGAAGAAGAAGAAGAAGAAGAAGAAGAAGAAGAAGAAGAAGAAGAAGAAGAAGAAGAAGAAGAAGAAAAGAAGAAGAAGAAGAAGAAGAAGAAGAAGAAGAAGAAGAAGAAGAAGAAGAAGAAGAAGAAGAAGAAGAAGAAGAAGAAGAAGAAGAAGAAGAAGAAGAAGAAGAAGAAGAAGAAGAAGAAGAAGAAGAAGAAGAAGAAGAAGAAGAAGAAGAAGAAGAAGAAGAAGAAGAAGAAGAAGAAGAAGAAGAAGAAGAAGAAGAAGAAGAAGAAGAAGAAGAAGAAGAAGAAGAAGAAGAAGAAGAAGAAGAAGAAGAAGAAGAAGAAGAAGAAGAAGAAGAAGAAGAAGAAGAAGAAGAAGAAGAAGAAGAAGAAGAAGAAGAAGAAGAAGAAGAAGAAGAAGAAGAAGAAGAAGAAGAAGAAGAAGAAGAAGAAGAAGAAGAAGAAGAAGAAGAAGAAGAAGAAGAAGAAGAAGAAGAAGAAGAAGAAGAAGAAGAAGAAGAAGAAGAAGAAGAAGAAGAAGAAGAAGAAGAAGAAGAAGAAGAAGAAGAAGAAGAAGAAGAAGAAGAAGAAGAAGAAGAAGAAAGAAGAAGAAGAAGAAGAAGAAGAAGAAGAAGAAGAAGAAGAAGAAGAAGAAGAAGAAGAAGAAGAAGAAGAAGAAGAAGAAGAAGAAGAAGAAGAAGAAGAAGAAGAAGAAGAAGAAGAAGAAGAAGAAGAAGAAGAAGAAGAAGAAGAAGAAGAAGAAGAAGAAGAAGAAGAAGAAGAAGAAGAAGAAGAAGAAGAAGAAGAAGAAGAAGAAGAAGAAGAAGAAGAAGAAGAAGAAGAAGAAGAAGAAGAAGAAGAAGAAGAAGAAGAAGAAGAAGAAGAAGAAGAAGAAGAAGAAGAAGAAGAAGAAGAAGAAGAAGAAGAAGAAGAAGAAGAAGAAGAAGAAGAAGAAGAAAGAAGAAGAAGAAGAAGAAGAAGAAGAAGAAGAAGAAGAAGAAGAAGAAGAAGAAGAAGAAGAAGAAGAAGAAGAAGAAGAAAAGAAGAAGAAGAAGAAGAAGAAGAAGAAGAAGAAGAAGAAGAAGAAGAAGAAGAAGAAGAAGAAGAAGAAGAAGAAGAAGAAGAAGAAGAAGAAGAAGAAGAAGAAGAAGAAGAAGAAGAAGAAGAAGAAGAAGAAGAAGAAGAAGAAGAAGAAGAAGAAGAAGAAGAAGAAGAAGAAGAAGAAGAAGAAGAAGAAGAAGAAGAAGAAGAAGAAGAAGAAGAAGAAGAAGAAGAAGAAGAAGAAGAAGAAGAAGAAGAAGAAGAAGAAGAAGAAGAAGAAGAAGAAGAAGAAGAAGAAGAAGAAAGAAGAAGAAGAAGAAGAAGAAGAAGAAGAAGAAGAAGAAGAAGAAGAAGAAGAAGAAGAAGAAGAAGAAGAAGAAGAAGAAGAAGAAGAAGAAGAAGAAGAAGAAGAAGAAGAAGAAGAAGAAGAAGAAGAAGAAGAAGAAGAAGAAGAAGAAGAAGAAGAAGAAGAAGAAGAAGAAGAAGAAGAAGAAGAAGAAGAAGAAGAAGAAGAAGAAGAAGAAGAAGAAGAAGAAAGAAGAAGAAGAAGAAGAAGAAGAAGAAGAAGAAGAAGAAGAAGAAAGAAGAAGAAGAAGAAGAAGAAGAAGAAGAAGAAGAAGAAGAAGAAGAAGAAGAAGAAGAAGAAGAAGAAGAAGAAGAAGAAGAAGAAGAAGAAGAAGAAGAAGAAGAAGAAGAAGAAGAAGAAGAAGAAGAAGAAGAAGAAGAAGAAGAAGAAGAAGAAGAAGAAGAAGAAGAAGAAGAAGAAGAAGAAGAAGAAGAAGAAGAAGAAGAAGAAAGAAGAAGAAGAAGAAGAAGAAGAAGAAGAAGAAGAAGAAGAAGAAGAAGAAGAAGAAGAAGAAGAAGAAGAAGAAGAAGAAGAAGAAGAAGAAGAAGAAGAAGAAGAAGAAGAAGAAGAAGAAGAAGAAGAAGAAGAAGAAGAAGAAGAAGAAGAAGAAGAAGAAGAAGAAGAAGAAGAAGAAGAAGAAGAAAGAAGAAGAAGAAGAAGAAGAAGAAGAAGAAGAAGAAGAAGAAGAAGAAGAAGAAAGAAGAAGAAGAAGAAGAAGAAGAAGAAGAAGAAGAAGAAGAAGAAGAAGAAGAAGAAGAAGAAGAAGAAGAAGAAGAAGAAGAAGAAGAAGAAGAAGAAGAAGAAGAAGAAGAGAGAAGAGGAAAGAGATGAGGAGAGAAGAAGAATAGAAGGAGGAGAAGAAGAAGAGATAGGAAGAGAGAGAGAGATAGAGAGAAGAGAGGAGAGAAGAGAGAGAGTAAAGAGAAGGAGAAGAAGAGAGTAAGAAGAGAGAAGAGAGAAGAAGAAGAAGAAGAAGAGAAGAAAGAAGAGAAGAAGGGAGAAGGAAGAAGAGAAGAGATAAGAAGAAGAGAGAAGAGAGAAGATAGAAAGAGAGAGAGGAGTAGGAGAAAGGAGAGTAGAGATAGAGAGAAGGAGATAGATAGAGAAGAGAGGAGAGAGAAGAGAGATTAGAGGAGAGAGAGAGAGAAGAGAAAGAGTAGGAGAGAGAGAGATAGAGAGAGATAGAGAGAGAGAGATAAGAAGAGAAGAGAGAGAGAGAGAGATAGAGGAGAGAGAGAGGAGGAGATAAAGAGATAGAGAGAGAGATAGGAGTAGAGAGAGAGAAGATAGAGAGGGACGAAGTAAGAAGATCGACTCTCGAGATCGATAATGAAGATATACGATTTACGATCTAGAAAGCGATCATATGAGCTACGAGATAATCCGAATAATATCTCTATATAATATACATTTATTAAATATAACTCATATATAATCAACTATGAAATCATACCTATTCATTATCTCATCTATCTCATTCTATATATCTCTATAATATCTCTATTCACGAGATCAATCTATCTATATACTCTCCCTCACTCATCACTCTATCTCTTATATCACTACTCAACTCTATCACTCTCTCTAACTCTTACTCTAAATCCTCTACATTATCCTAATACTACTATAATCTCTATCTCTCTCACTCCTACTCTCTCTCTCTATCAATAAATATTCACTCTATCACTCTCTCTAAACATTCTCCTATATCTCCCTTCTACCT
>CALYLW010003195.1:0-13902 GCA_944989445.1 Ampullaceana balthica | reverse complement strand
CATACACGTAAGCTATCAAAAAATAAAAATTAATAAGGTTATTGACTTATTGGCGAATTTTTATTTTTTAAATTTTTTTTTGTGATAAAGATTATTTTTATATATATTTTATATAGTTTTATTTATTTTTTAAGAAAAAGGCCAAAAAAAGGCCAAAAAGCCAAAAAATATTTTTGAGGCCAAACCCTCTTAAAAAAGGCCAAATTTTGAGAATTTGGCCTTAAAAAGGCCAATATGGCAACCCTGTGTTACGATGACAGTTGAAAATCTATGTCTATAAAAACCCGCGTTCGTTAACTAACAGACGCCGGGTGATTCTCATGAGATAGCGTCCTGAATACATTGGCATCATTTCTTTTAATAAGCATGGAAGCCGCGGTATCCTGCCTGCCACACAACATTGACTCCCCTCCCACCCACCCCACACGTACACATGCACTTATTTACACAACTTAAAGTTACACTTTTTTATGATTCTAACAAATACAGCTTGTAATAATATTCCGATTGTCATAACAAATATTTTATTGACTCATTTAATTACGGCCAACATATTTAAGGCTGATTTCCAGGTCAGCAAATTATTCATTCTATATTTCTTTCCTATTGATTAGGATGTATTTATTATATTAGGGCTGGGGAAATTAACGCTTAATTAATCGATTAATCTTTAAAAATTGTAATCGATTAAAATTAATTTGATTGATTAACATCCGATTAAAGTTTAATCAAATAAATCTAATTTCTTTTTTTCCAATTTATTAATAATTTATATTTGTTTTTACTTACATATTTTTCCCGATTAATCAAACACAAAATTTAAACAGTACCAGCCCTAATTTATATATGTTGGTTGTAGATGTTTAATCGCGACATTTTTACATTACGTAACAGAAAGCTTGTCTTTATGCATAAGCTTACATACATTTCATAGTGTCCAACACTATGTTGCCTACTGTAGCGTATATATGTGTGTTGCCGACCACGGCAATCAGTGACATTTGCATCTTTCCTTGTGACCAACGACATCAGCAACAACCACAACCTGGCAAATGGCAAATATTGGCCGCCACTTGGAATAAATTAAAACTGTCGGCCGGATTAACTTCCCCTTTAATGTCGTCTTTCCAACGCCACTGGGCGCCTAAATGTCATCGTGCAGTGAGCAATCTGTTCTGCACCCTCACACAACATGCAACCCCATTGCACCCAGACAATTCCACGACTCACACAACTATCCACTCTATTACACCCAGACAATCCACTACTCACACAACTATCCACTCTATTGCATCCAGACAATCCACGACTCACACAACTATCCACTCTATTGCATCCAGACAATCCACGACTCACACAACTATCCACTCTGTTACACCCACACAATCCACGACTCACACAACTATCCACTCTATTACACCCAGACAATCCACTACTCACACAACTATCCACTCTATTGCATCCAGACAATCCACGACTCTCACACCTATCCACTTTATTACACCCAGACAATCCACGACTCACACAACTATCCACTCTGTTGCACCCAGACAATCCACGTCTCACAAACACATCCACAACTCCGACACACCCGTTAACCAATTATTGCCTTATGATTGAAATCAAATTTTCAGCTTTGTTCTCTTTACTGTCTTTTCCAAATTGGTCTCATAACTAAAATTTTGATTAAATCAATGTATCAAATATGCTGTACAACCATATCTGCGTGTACTGAAATGAATTTTGATTTAAGTCTCTCATATTGTAAGTGGTTTCTTGTGGTTTAGAGGTTGTTGCCTAAAAATGTGTAGAAAAATATACTTATGAAAAGAAATCTACAAATCATAGAAGATATAAATTACGTTTATACCATTGTAAGCAGAATACCATGTAAAAAACTTGCAGGACCACTGTTCTAGCATTAAACGGTGGGGGGGGGGGTGTGTTGTTAGTGTATTGAGGGGGTATATGTATTGGTGGGTTTTATGTGTAGTGTGGGGTATATTAGGGTGTGTTGGTGTAGTGTGGGTATTTATGTAGTGGTGGGTTTTTGTTTAGTGGGTATATGTAGTGATGGTGTTGGTGGATAGTATTGTGGGGGGGGTATATGTAAGGGGGTGTGTTTGTAGTAAGTTTTGTTACTATTTAATTAGGATATGGTTGGAAGTGTTGGTTATATGTAGGGGTGGGTGTTGGTGTAGTGATTGGGATATATTTACGTGGTGTGTGTTTAAGCTGGTACTTTTGGTGAATATTTAGTGTATAAATGGTGGTTAGTGATGGTTAATATGTCGGTTAGGTTTAGAGGTAATGTTGGTAATCTGAATGTAGGGGTGTTAGCAGTACGTGTTGGTAACTTTCGTTTGATATGGTTGATACATTTTAGGTAATACTTATATGTTGTAATTTGGTTTAGTGTGTTACTAGACAGTTGTTGTTGTTGGTATATTGGGGTATATTAAAGGGTATGTATATGTTTGAATTAGTTGGGTATAAGTAGGGTGAGGTATTTTGTGGTGGTATATTTGGTTAAACTACAGTTAGTATATGTAGGGAGTTTGGGTATATTAGGGTGTGTTATGTGGTATTGTGGGTATATATATATGGTGTGGGTGTTGGTGTTATGTGGTTATAAGAAGGTTGGTTTAGGTGTATTTTGGTGTAAATTTATGGTTGGATTTTTGTTAGGGTATTGTGGGGGTATATGTATTGGGATGGTGTATTGGATCCGTGATGGAATAAAGTATGGTGGTTGTATTGTAGTGTGGTTGAATATTATTAGGGGTGTGATGGTATGGTAATGTGTGGGTAAATGTAGTTGTGATGTTTTAGGTGTGTAGTATTAGGTTTATATAATGTTTGGTGAAGGGTGTAATTGTGTCTATGTATGGGTGTGTTGGTGAATTGATGGGTATATGTAGGGGTGGTTTTTGTGTATTTGGGGTATTATATTTAGGGTGTGTAGGTGTTCGTGATTGTATATGTATGGGTGTATTTATGGTGGTAGTTTGTTTAAATAAGAAGAAGGGTTGTTTTTTAGGATGTATTGTTAGGGGACAATTTACGTGGAGGTTAAGAGGATACTTGATATGGTATCAGTATTTTAGTATAAGTAGTACTATATGTTACACATACTTTTAGTATAAGTAGTACCATATGTTACACATACTGTTAGTATAAGTAGTACTATATGTTACACATACTGTTAGTATAAGTAGTACCATATGTTACACATACTATTAGTATAAGTAGTACTATATGTTACACATACTGTTAGTATAAGTAGTACTATATGTTACACATACTGTTAGTATAAGTAGTACTATATGTTACACATACTGTTAGTATAAGTAGTACTATATGTTACACATACTATTAGTATAAGTAGTACTATATGTTACACATACTGTTAGTATAAGTAGTACTATATGTTACACATACAGTTAGTATAAGTAGTACTATATGTTACACATACTGTTAGTATAAGTAGTACTATATGTTACACATACTGTTAGTATAAGTAGTACTATATATATTACACATACTGTTAGTATAAGTAGTACTATATGTTACACATACTATTAGTATAAGTAGTACTATATGTTACACATACTGTTAGTATAAGTAGTACTATATGTTACACATACTGTTAGTATAAGTAGTACTATATGTTACACATACTATTAGTATAAGTAGTACTATATGTTACACATACAGTTAGTATAAGTAGTACTATATGTTACACATACTGTTAGTATAAGTAGTACTATATGTTACACATACTGTTAGTATAAGTAGTACTATATGTTACACATACTATTAGTATAAGTAGTACTATATGTTACATATACAGTTAGTATAAGTAGTACTATATGTTACACATACTGTTAGTATAAGTAGTACTATATGTTACACATACTGTTAGTATAAGTAGTACTATATGTTACACATACTGTTAAAACAATTTAGATCGTGTAACCAAGTTTCTGTAGAACAAACGGACTGTCGTTGATCATCAATTTTTATTTGTAAAGAGGAATTTTATATATACAAGTATTAATATAGAATATATATATATATATATATATATACATGTATAAATATAGAATATATATATATATATATACATGTATAAATATAGAATATATATATATATATATACATGTATAAATATAGAATATATATATATATATACATGTATAAATATAGAATATATATATAAATATATATTTATAAATATAGAATATATTTATATATATATACATGTATAAATATAGAATATATATATATATATATACATGTATAAATATAGAATATATATATATATATCCACGCAAAACACAATAATAACCCAAATCTAGATAACCATCAATTATGATAGTTATTATTACACTAGTTATCAGGATTCGAAAAATTATATTTTAATTACAACTTGGAACCCCCCCCCCTATTATTGAGAACTACTAAAAACAATTATACTTGAAAACTTAAAAATGACAACAACAACAAAACAATATTGATAAAATCACAAAACTAATTAAAATTAAATTAAAAACTTGGCGCCTAACAAAGCCACCTTTTCAAATCTAATTAAACTCATCTAAAAACAAAAGATGTGTTGTTACTTTTAGATCCTTCCTAAACGCTAAACGTCCTCCAAACTACTAATCCAAAGAAATCCACTGTACTTCCTAAACCTCCTCCAAACTACTAATCCAAAGAAATCTACTGTACTTCCTAAACCTCCTCCAAGCTACTAATCCAAAGAAATCTACTGTTCTTCCTAAACCTCCTCCAAACTACTAATCCAAAGAAATCTACTTTACTTCCTAAACCTCCTCCAAACTACTAATCCAAAGAAATCTACTGTACTTCCTAAGCCTCCAACAAACTACTAATCCAAAGAAATCTACTGTTCTTTCAGCCAGGCTGTAAAGTCGCCAAGCGAACAGGTGTGTAATGCCAACTTAATAGAAAGCCTGCTTCCCAACATTACTTTGACGTTGTTTTTGTCCTTATAGTTCTAAAGAAGAGACATTTAAATTTCTGGCTAACTTTATACCAAACACCGCGTCATGTGAACATTGCGTCTTGTGTTTACGCTATTGTCTAGTCTTTCATTAACAATTTGTGTAAGCGGATTGGCTTGGTATAGGATGTTTGACTATAACATGGGTCTTTTATTGACAGCTGGCTAAAGTTTATGCGAAGATATAAGTTTTATTTACTTGAAGCTCATTAAAAAAATAATTGAATATATAAAATCAGTTTTTAAAGATTTTTGCCGAGTTACAAGCTGTTGTGGAGTTTAATCCCCAGATGATCTGGTACATGTTTGTGTTACCCGTGACTTGTAGAGGAGATTCTCTTTGGTGACTAGATTACGTCCCTTGTGGTGACTAGATTACGTCCCTTTTGACTGTCATTGCATTGGTCAGACCCGCCATCAACTGAACCTCTCATATCTGAATGGTAGTTACAAATTATGTTGTGTTTAATACTCACAACCCATCTGAATGGTAGTTACAAATTATGTTGTGTTTAATACTCACAACCCATCTGAATGGTAGTTACAAATTATGTTGTGTTTAATACTCACAACCCATCTGAATGGTAGTTACAAATTATGTTATGTTTAATACTCACAACCCATCTGAATGGTAGTTACAAATTATGTTATGTTTAATACTCACAACCCATCATGAGAACTTACTTAGAAGGTTGCTGTGGGTTACTTAAGCAGTTTAAAGAATAATATACTGTTAAATGATAATTAATTAATTGTTTAGAAGTATTTTCGACATGTAAGAAACGAAACATTGACTGAATGAAGAATGTGTGTACAAATCATCCTCGTTACTAGACCTCTTATGCCATCAGTCATCCTCGTTACTAGACCTCTTATGCCATCAGTCATCCTCGTTTCTAGACCTCTTATGCCATCCGTCATCCTCGTTACTAGACCTCTTATGCCATCCGTCATCCTCGTTACTAGACCTCTTATGCCATCCGTCATCCTGGTTGTGTCAGAAATTGACTGACATGATCGCTAATTACCATGTTTATTCATCAATTAGATTTTGAACTTTTAAAAATATTTCCAAAGAGGCAACATAATGTATAAGCTGTTATTAGTTTTCTCAAAATTGTTTTCTACTTTTAGTGTGGCCGTTATAAGTTGTTTAAAGAATTAAAACAAATTTTTAAAATATAATCTTAATGACAAGATTAACACCGTTGGCTGTTTAAAAAAATCATTGTAAAAAATAAAAGACGATCCCGGTTCTCTCTTCAAATTTTTAAATGCTTATTTACCCTTCCAATCAAAGTGGACGACGGTCCAACTAGTGAATTTGAATTGTAGCTATGAGAGGGGGAGGGGCTCCCAATTTGAAAGTCCCCCCAGGCTCCCCTCAAGTGGGGGCCCCAAAATTAGTGTCTGAATTATTTTTACATGAAATATTGCGCCACCGCCATGTATGTGGCCCCCCCCCCAAGAGGCTAAGCCCCTCCCCCCCCCCGGGCATCCACACACCTACAAATTCCTAGCTACACCACTGCGAATCACAAGCTTTATTCAAACGTTTGTTCACTGCAGAATGTTTCTTATAATATTTTAGTGGGGAAGGGGGGAGGTGTGCGTGTGTGTGTGTGTGTGTGTGTGGGGGGGGGGTTGGCGACTTTATTCAGATATGAAAATGAAGCATCTTACAAATATCTAAGTCGAAAAAAATTTGGAAAGGTTGAAGTAAGTCAAGCGAAATCAAACGTTTTTTAAAGTTTATATTTTAATTGATTCGATCTTTCTGCAGCTTTGGATACAGTGTTGAGCCAAACTGCTACTCGGATGCGTTACTAGGGGGTGCATGGGGTGCGGACCATTTTGGGTGACACCATCACAAGGGGGTGGGGGCACCAAAGTGTAACATGCTCTTTGTTCCCGTTATTCGCCTATCGGAGAAGGTCTATGGGGTAAGTCATAAGGGGGTCTATAGGTAAGTCATGAGGGGGTGACATCATGAGCTTCCACACTGGGTGAGACCAACCCAAGTGACGCCTCTGCTGCTACTTCCTCCATGAGTTCAGGTTTGAGTGTGTTCAGTGTTGGGTGGGTTCAGTGTTGAGTGGGTTCAGTGTTGGTGTGTTCAGTGTTGAGTGGGTTCAGTGTTGGGTGGGTTCAGTGTTGAGTGTGTTCAGTGTTGAGTGGTTCAGTGTTGAGTGGTTCAGTGTTGAGTGGGTTCAGTGTTGAGTGGTTCAGTGTTGGGTGGGTTCAGTGTTGAGTGGGTTCAGTGTTGAGTGGGTTCAGTGTTGAGTGGGTTCAGTGTTGAGTGGGTTCAGTGTTGAGTGGGTTCAGTGTTGGGTGGGTTCAGTGTTGGGTGGGTTCAGTGTTGAGTGTGTTCAGTGTTGGGTGGGTTCAGTGTTGAGTGTGTTCAGTGTTGAGTGGGTTCAGTGTTGGGTGGGTTCAGTGTTGAGTGTGTTCAGTGTTGAGTGTGTTCAGTGTTGAGTGTGTTCAGTGTTGAGTGGGTTCAGTGTTGAGTGGGTTCAGTGTTGAGTGTGTTCAGTGTTGAGTGTGTTCAGTGTTGAGTGGGTTCAGTGTTGAGTGGGTTCAGTGTTGAGTGTGTTCAGTGTTGAGTGTGTTCAGTGTTGAGTGGGTTCAGTGTTGAGTGTGTTCAGTGTTGAGTGTGTTCAGTGTTGAGTGGGTTCAGTGTTGAGTGTGTTCAGTGTTGAGTGTGTTCAGTGTTGAGTGTGTTCAGTGTTGAGTGTGTTCAGTGTTGGGTGGGTTCAGTGTTGAGTGTGTTCAGTGTTGAGTGGGTTCAGTGTTGAGTGTGTTCAGTGTTGGGTGGGTTCAGTGTTGAGTGTGTTCAGTGTTGGGTGTGTTCAGTGTTGGGTGTGTTCAGTGTTGAGTGGGTTCAGTGTTGAGTGGGTTCAGTGTTGGGTGGTTCAGTGTTGAGTGGGTTCAGTGTTGAGTGTGTTCAGTGTTGAGTGTGTTCAGTGTTGGGTGTGTTCAGTGTTGGGTGGGTTCAGTGTTGAGTGGGTTCAGTGTTGAGTGTGGTTCAGTGTTGAGTGTGTTCAGTGTTGAGTGTGTTCAGTGTTGGGTGGGTTCAGTGTTGGGTGTGTTCAGTGTTGAGTGGGTTCAGTGTTGAGTGGGTTCAGTGTTGAGTGGGTTCAGTGTTGAGTGGGTTCAGTGTTGGGTGGGTTCAGTGTTGAGTGTGTTCAGTGTTGAGTGTGTTCAGTGTTGGGTGTGGTTCAGTGTTGAGTGGGTTCAGTGTTGAGTGGGTTCAGTGTTGAGTGTGTTCAGTGTTGAGTGGGTTCAGTGTTGAGTGGGTTCAGTGTTGGGTGTGTTCAGTGTTGAGTGGGTTCAGTGTTGAGTGGGTTCAGTGTTGGGTGGGTTCAGTGTTGAGTGTGTTCAGTGTTGAGTGTGTTCAGTGTTGAGTGGGTTCAGTGTTGAGTGGGTTCAGTGTTGAGTGGGTTCAGTGTTGGGTGGGTTCAGTGTTGAGTGGGTTCAGTGTTGAGTGGGTTCAGTGTTGGGTGGGTTCAGTGTTGAGTGGGTTCAGTGTTGAGTGGGTTCAGTGTTGAGTGGGTTCAGTGTTGGGTGGGTTCAGTGTTGAGTGGGTTCAGTGTTGAGTGTGTTCAGTGTTGAGTGGGTTCAGTGTTGAGTGGGTTCAGTGTTGAGTGGGTTCAGTGTTGGGTGGGTTCAGTGTTGAGTGGGTTCAGTGTTGAGTGTGTTCAGTGTTGAGTGGGTTCAGTGTTGAGTGTGTTCAGTGTTGAGTGGGTTCAGTGTTGGGTGGGTTCAGTGTTGAGTGTGTTCAGTGTTGAGTGGGTTCAGTGTTGGGTGGGTTCAGTGTTGGGTGTGTTCAGTGTTGAGTGTGTTCAGTGTGAGTGTGTTCAGTGTTGAGTGGGTTCAGTGTTGTGTGTGTTCAGTGTTGAGTGGGTTCAGTGTTGGGTGGGTTCAGTGTTGGGTGGGTTCAGTGTTGAGTGTGTTCAGTGTTGGGTGGGTTCAGTGTTGAGTGGGTTCAGTGTTGGGTGGGTTCAGTGTTGGGTGGGTTCAGTGTTGAGTGTGTTCAGTGTTGGGTGTGTTCAGTGTTGAGTGTGTTCAGTGTTGAGTGTGTTCAGTGTTGGGTGGGTTCAGTGTTGAGTGTGTTCAGTGTTGAGTGTGTTCAGTGTTGAGTGGGTTCAGTGTTGAGTGGGTTCAGTGTTGAGTGGGTTCAGTGTTGGGTGTGTTCAGTGTTGAGTGTGTTCAGTGTTGAGTGTGTTCAGTGTTGAGTGGGTTCAGTGTTGAGTGGGTTCAGTGTTGAGTGGGTTCAGTGTTGAGTGGGTTCAGTGTTGAGTGGGTTCAGTGTTGAGTGTGTTCAGTGTTGAGTGGGTTCAGTGTTGAGTGTGTTCAGTGTTGAGTGTGTTCAGTGTTGAGTGTGTTCAGTGTTGAGTGGGTTCAGTGTTGGGTGGGTTCAGTGTTGAGTGGGTTCAGTGTTGAGTGGGTTCAGTGTTGAGTGGGTTCAGTGTTGAGTGTGTTCAGTGTTGAGTGGGTTCAGTGTTGAGTGTGTTCAGTGTTGAGTGTGTTCAGTGTTGAGTGTGTTCAGTGTTGAGTGGGTTCAGTGTTGAGTGTGTTCAGTGTTGAGTGTGTTCAGTGTTGAGTGTGTTCAGTGTTGAGTGGGTTCAGTGTTGAGTGTGTTCAGTGTTGAGTGGGTTCAGTGTTGAGTGTGTTCAGTGTTGAGTGTGTTCAGTGTTGAGTGTGTTCAGTGTTGAGTGGGTTCAGTGTTGAGTGTGTTCAGTGTTGAGTGGGTTCAGTGTTGAGTGTGTTCAGTGTTGAGTGTGTTCAGTGTTGAGTGTGTTCAGTGTTGAGTGTGTTCAGTGTTGAGTGTGTTCAGTGTTGAGTGGGTTCAGTGTTGAGTGTGTTCAGTGTTGAGTGTGTTCAGTGTTGAGTGTGTTCAGTGTTGAGTGGGTTCAGTGTTGAGTGTGTTCAGTGTTGAGTGAGTTCAGTGTTGAGTGGGTTCAGTGTTGAGTGAGTTCAGTGTTGAGTGTGTTCAGTGTTGAGTGGTTCAGTGTTGAGTGTGTTCAGTGTTGAGTGTGTTCAGTGTTGAGTGTGTTCAGTGTTGAGTGTGTTCAGTGTTGGGTGGGTTCAGTGTTGAGTGTGGTTCAGTGTTGAGTGGGTTCAGTGTTGAGTGTGTTCAGTGTTGAGTGTGTTCAGTGTTGGGTGGGTTCAGTGTTGAGTGTGTTCAGTGTTGAGTGGGTTCAGTGTTGGGTGTGTTCAGTGTTGAGTGGGTTCAGTGTTGAGTGTGTTCAGTGTTGAGTGAGTTCAGTGTTGAGTGGGTTCAGTGTTGGGTGTGTTCAGTGTTGAGTGGGTTCAGTGTTGAGTGTGTTCAGTGTTGAGTGTGTTCAGTGTTGAGTGGGTTCAGTGTTGAGTGTGTTCAGTGTTGAGTGAGTTCAGTGTTGAGTGGGTTCAGTGTTGGGTGTGTTCAGTGTTGAGTGTGTTCAGTGTTGAGTGTGTTCAGTGTTGAGTGTGTTCAGTGTTGAGTGGGTTCAGTGTTGGGTGTGTTCAGTGTTGAGTGGGTTCAGTGTTGAGTGGGTTCAGTGTTGGGTGTGTTCAGTGTTGGGTGTGTTCAGTGTTGAGTGGGTTCAGTGTTGAGTGTGTTCAGTGTTGGGTGTGTTCAGTGTTGGGTGTGTTCAGTGTTGAGTGGGTTCAGTGTTGGGTGTGTTCAGTGTTGAGTGGGTTCAGTGTTGAGTGGGTTCAGTGTTGGGTGTGTTCAGTGTTGGGTGTGTTCAGTGTTGGGTGTGTTCAGTGTTGAGTGGGTTCAGTGTTGAGTGGGTTCAGTGTTGAGTGGGTTCAGTGTTGAGTGGGTTCAGTGTTGAGTGGGTTCAGTGTTGAGTGTGTTCAGTGTTGGGTGTGTTTCAGTGTTGAGTGGGTTCAGTGTTGGGTGTGTTCAGTGTTGGGTGTGTTCAGTGTTGGGTGTGTTCAGTGTTGAGTGGGTTCAGTGTTGGGTGTGTTCAGTGTTGAGTGGGTTCAGTGTTGAGTGGGTTCAGTGTTGGGTGTGTTCAGTGTTGGGTGTGTTCAGTGTTGGGTGTGTTCAGTGTTGAGTGGGTTCAGTGTTGAGTGGGTTCAGTGTTGAGTGGGTTCAGTGTTGAGTGGGTTCAGTGTTGAGTGGGTTCAGTGTTGAGTGTGTTCAGTGTTGGGTGTGTTCAGTGTTGGGTGTGTTCAGTGTTGAGTGTGTTCAGTGTTGGGTGTGTTCAGTGTTGAGTGGGTTCAGTGTTGGGTGTGTTCAGTGTTGGGTGTGTTCAGTGTTGAGTGGGTTCAGTGTTGGGTGTGTTCAGTGTTGGGTGTGTTCAGTGTTGTGTGTGTTCAGTGTTGAGTGGGTTCAGTGTTGGGTGGGTTCAGTGTTGGGTGTGTTCAGTGTTGAGTGTGTTCAGTGTTGAGTGTGTTCAGTGTTGAGTGTGTTCAGTGTTGAGTGGGTTCAGTGTTGAGTGGGTTCAGTGTTGGTGTGGTTCAGTGTTGAGTGTGTTCAGTGTTGAGTGTGTTCAGTGTTGAGTGGGTTCAGTGTTGAGTGTGTTCAGTGTTGAGTGTGTTCAGTGTTGGGTGTGTTCAGTGTTGAGTGTGTTCAGTGTTGAGTGTGTTCAGTGTTGAGTGTGTTCAGTGTTGGGTGGGTTCAGTGTTGGGTGGTTCAGTGTTGAGTGTGTTCAGTGTTGAGTGTGTTCAGTGTTGAGTGGGTTCAGTGTTGGGTGTGTTCAGTGTTGAGTGTGTTCAGTGTTGAGTGTGTTCAGTGTTGGTGTGTTCAGTGTTGGTGTGTTCAGTGTTGGTGTGTTCAGTGTTGAGTGTGTTCAGTGTTGGTGGGTTCAGTGTTGAGTGTGTTCAGTGTTGAGTGTGTTCAGTGTTGAGTGGGTTCAGTGTTGAGTGTGTTCAGTGTTGAGTGTGTTCAGTGTTGGGTGTGTTCAGTGTTGAGTGTGTTCAGTGTTGAGTGTGTTCAGTGTTGAGTGGGTTCAGTGTTGGGTGTGTTCAGTGTTGAGTGGGTTCAGTGTTGGGTGTGTTCAGTGTTGGGTGTGTTCAGTGTTGGGTGTGTTCAGTGTTGAGTGTGTTCAGTGTTGAGTGTGTTCAGTGTTGAGTGGGTTCAGTGTTGGTGTGTTCAGTGTTGAGTGGGTTCAGTGTTGAGTGTGTTCAGTGTTGAGTGTGTTCAGTGTTGGGTGTGTTCAGTGTTGAGTGTGTTCAGTGTTGAGTGTGTTCAGTGTTGAGTGGGTTCAGTGTTGTGTGTGTTCAGTGTTGAGTGGGTTCAGTGTTGGGTGTGTTCAGTGTTGGGTGTGTTCAGTGTTGAGTGGGTTCAGTGTTGAGTGTGTTCAGTGTTGAGTGTGTTCAGTGTTGAGTGGGTTCAGTGTTGGGTGGGTTCAGTGTTGAGTGTGTTCAGTGTTGAGTGTGTTCAGTGTTGGGTGGGTTCAGTGTTGAGTGGGTTCAGTGTTGGGTGTGTTCAGTGTTGAGTGTGTTCAGTGTTGAGTGTGTTCAGTGTTGGGTGGGTTCAGTGTTGAGTGTGTTCAGTGTTGAGTGTGTTCAGTGTTGGGTGGGTTCAGTGTTGAGTGGGTTCAGTGTTGGGTGGGTTCAGTGTTGAGTGTGTTCAGTGTTGAGTGTGTTCAGTGTTGGGTGGGTTCAGTGTTGAGTGTGTTCAGTGTTGGGTGGGTTCAGTGTTGAGTGTGTTCAGTGTTGGGTGTGTTCAGTGTTGAGTGTGTTCAGTGTTGAGTGGTTCAGTGTTGGGTGTGTTCAGTGTTGAGTGTGTTCAGTGTTGAGTGTGTTCAGTGTTGGGTGGGTTCAGTGTTGAGTGTGTTCAGTGTTGGGTGGGTTCAGTGTTGAGTGTGTTCAGTGTTGAGTGTGTTCAGTGTTGAGTGTGTTCAGTGTTGGGTGGGTTCAGTGTTGAGTGTGTTCAGTGTTGGGTGGGTTCAGTGTTGAGTGTGTTCAGTGTTGAGTGTGTTCAGTGTTGGGTGGGTTCAGTGTTGGGTGGGTTCAGTGTTGAGTGGGTTCAGTGTTGAGTGTGTTCAGTGTTGAGTGTGTTCAGTGTTGAGTGGGTTCAGTGTTGAGTGTGTTCAGTGTTGAGTGGGTTCAGTGTTGGGTGGGTTCAGTGTTGAGTGTGTTCAGTGTTGAGTGTGTTCAGTGTTGGGTGGGTTCAGTGTTGAGTGTGTTCAGTGTTGAGTGTGTTCAGTGTTGAGTGGGTTCAGTGTTGGGTGGGTTCAGTGTTGAGTGGGTTCAGTGTTGGGTGTGTTCAGTGTTGAGTGTGTTCAGTGTTGAGTGTGTTCAGTGTTGGGTGGGTTCAGTGTTGAGTGTGTTCAGTGTTGAGTGTGTTCAGTGTTGGGTGGGTTCAGTGTTGGGTGGGTTCAGTGTTGAGTGGGTTCAGTGTTGAGTGTGTTCAGTGTTGAGTGTGTTCAGTGTTGAGTGGGTTCAGTGTTGGGTGGGTTCAGTGTTGAGTGGGTTCAGTGTTGGGTGGGTTCAGTGTTGAGTGTGTTCAGTGTTGGGTGGGTTCAGTGTTGGGTGGGTTCAGTGTTGAGTGGGTTCAGTGTTGGGTGGGTTCAGTGTTGGGTGGGTTCAGTGTTGAGTGTGTTCAGTGTTGGGTGGGTTCAGTGTTGAGTGTGTTCAGTGTTGGGTGGGTTCAGTGTTGAGTGTGTTCAGTGTTGGGTGGGTTCAGTGTTGAGTGTGTTCAGTGTTGGGTGGGTTCAGTGTTGGGTGGGTTCAGTGTTGAGTGTGTTCAGTGTTGGGTGGGTTCAGTGTTGAGTGTGTTCAGTGTTGAGTGTGTTCAGTGTTGAGTGGGTTCAGTGTTGGGTGGGTTCAGTGTTGGGTGGGTTCAGTGTTGGGTGGGTTCAGTGTTGAGTGGGTTCAGTGTTGAGTGTGTTCAGTGTTGGGTGGGTTCAGTGTTGAGTGGGTTCAGTGTTGGGTGG
>CALYLW010003194.1:0-13976 GCA_944989445.1 Ampullaceana balthica | reverse complement strand
AAAAAAATCTTTCAGAGTGCACACCTTAGAATCCATATCTTCTAAAATTAAAGAAACTTATTTGCCTCAGCCTTTTTGGGAACTAACAAAGACATTTCCAGTGGCGTAGCTAGAACTTTTTGCCGCCCGGGGCGGTCTCCAATTTGCCGCCCTTTTTAGAGGCCGTACATAAATGACGTTATGCACCTAAAAGGGGTAGGGGAGTCATACATTTGTGACCAAGTGTGACAAGGGGGGTGTGTTTAAGAAATCTGACGTCACGTCAAAACGCGCAACTTTAAATAAAATTTCCACCTTTATATTTGATTACTGACACTTTATTTAATGACGTTTATGTAAAACTCGTGTTTCGATATTACAGTGCAGCCTTACAATGACAAAAATGCAATTTGGAAAATTCTCATTTTCAAACAGGAATTACGGCTTTTAAGGTGGGATGGGGGGCGTCTAAGGTTTGTAATGTCATATTGAAGAAGGGTCTATGTTTTTGTGACGACGTGTAACGAACGGGGAAGGGGTGAAAAATCAGCCAAAATCGTGTGACGTCATTCAAGGACGGCCACTTAGTCGATTATATGATGGTTTTTATAAATTAATAAACATGAATAAATAATTGCAATTGAAACGAAGTAAAGGTGGGGAACATGTTTACCATTGCGTGCCATATTTCTGTAACCAGTAATAAAAGAGGCAGCATACCTATAAATACACATTTATGAAAATACATGATACCTTTTTTAAAGGCCACAAGAAAGTTACTGAGGTCGCAGTCCCCCCCCCCACCCCTCCACCATGAGACAAAATATATTCCAAAATTACACCCAAAAACATTACCAAACAAAGAAATGGTATGGTATACATTAGTTAGTATGTAAGCATATTTATACATCTACTTTCATAATATACAAATCATGTATTATGCTATCAAAATTTAAATTATTTGTAATATCTTGCTCTATGGACAATATTGCAAGATTTTGTTGTCTTAAATCGCTCATTGTGGAACGAAGATAATTTTTTAATCAACTTCAGTTTGGAGAAGCTCATTTCACAAGTAGCGACACCTAAAACAATAAATATTGATTGTGTTTCCCATGATATGTTTCTTCCAGTACAACTATGGTCATCTTTCTTTGGAGATCGTCATTGCCAAGCAGTCTCTTGCTGGCAAATACACAGTGGAAGCATGCAACATTCAAGGAACAGTTTCATGCTCCTGTACACTGGATGTGGACAGAAAAAACATTCATTTATAAACATTGACAATCAAAACATTGATTAACAAAACATTGATTTACAAAACATTGATTTACAAAACATTAACTTACAAAACATTGACTTGTAAAACATTGACTTGCAAAACATTGACTTGCAAAACATTGACTTGCAAAACATTGACTTGCAAAACATTGACTTTCAAAACATTGACTTTCAAGACATTGACTTTCAAGACATTGACTTTCAAGACATTGACTTTCAAAACATTGACTTGCAAAACATTGACTTGCAAAACATTCACTTGCAAAACATTGACTTGCAAAACATTGACTTAAAAAACATTCACTTGCAAAACATTGACTTTCAAAAAATTGACTTTCAAGACATTGACTTGCAAAACATTGACTTGCAAAACATTGACTTGCAAAACATTGCATTTTTAAGAGTAGCCCATCACTTGGAATTATTGAATACTGTAAAAATCGCACACTGACTTTCTTTGCAGCAGGTGAAGAAGAGCTAACAAGCATGAGCTGGACTTCCTGCGACCCAATTTCTTGACAAAGATTGAAGACATCCATGTCAATGAGGGGGAGGACGCTACCTTCATCTGCACGGCCACAGGAAAACCCATGCTGGAAACCATACCTACATGAATTTATCGTATTAAGTACTGTAATAGTTGAATGTAACCAAAATCTCAAACCAAAGATTGCAAGATTTAAATGAACGCTGTTTTAAAACACAGGCAACGTGATATGATCAATCTTTCAACCGGAAAGAACATGGAAGCAGAGTGGGACAACCAAGGTCATGCAAGCTTGACCCTCCGCAAGGTCAAACCGACCGACAGAGGCCTCTACTACTGTGTGGACCAGTCCAGATCTGGAAGGGCCAAATGCTCTGCATATCTGCACGTTAAAGGTAAATTTGAAATATCCTGTTTGGTGTGAACACAGATCATCTATTGTGCATTCCACAGTTTGATTAAATGACTTAATGTAAAAAAAAATTACTTCTTTGGAACCGAGGATAGTTTTGCACATTTTGAGCACTCATGTACAAAATAATGTAAAACTTTTCATATGACACTAGATGACACATGTAACTGACCACCTTATTGAAGTGCTATTGAAGTGTCATTGTTGTTCAATTTTCTCCACAGCCAAATACCCCTCTTCACTAACCACCAAAGAAGAAGTTGAATACGCCAGGGTGCCGGCCAGGGATGTGGTATCCGTTAATCGCGCTGCCAACCTGGGCTCACCACCGAGCCTGTCTCTGATGCTGCCCAACTCCCTGGACGTCATTGTTGGGGAGAGGCTCAAGCTGGACTGCTCTGTTCAGGGATTCTCAGTCCCGTTGGGTCAGTACCTTTTTTTTAACAACCCCACTAAACTGACCGTTCTCAAGTCACTTTCAAAATTATTGATGCATTGCGTTTCAGGAGCAATTTCTTCTTCCCAAAAACATCCCAAAGAAATCATTATCTGAATACTTTATCATCAGTCACCACTAAAGAAAACAAAATCTTATAATTTTAATGTATAATAACACAAAAAATGAATAATGAATAACTAATCCCTGTATATTTATCTTATCTTATCTGTTTACAGACGCTCCTTCTATACAGAAGATTATTGCGTCCTACGCTTATCTATGGTTTGTGTTTAGTCCTGCATTTTTATTTGAGATTTAAATGTTGATAAAGTGTTGGTTTTCCTGGATTCTTCATGCAACCCATTCCACGCCCGAATTCCGGACGGGAAGAAGGAAAACTTGTATGTGTTTGTTCTTGCATACGGAATAAGAAAGGTGTTTTTATCCTTATGTCTATCTGAGGGTTGTATAATTATTAAGTTATCTTTGTGTTGTATTTCTAAATTAGAATTAATTGCTTTATGTATGATTACTACTTTGCTTTTGGTTCTTCTATCCTCTAGTGCAGGGGTTCCTAACCAGTGGTGCATGCACCCCCAAGGGGTGCATGAGCAGGTTCCAGGGGGTGCATGAACCATTCGGAGAAAAAAAAGAAAAAGAGGGAGAAAAAAAGAAGGAAAAAAAAAGTAAGAAAAACTGATAATCTGAAAATGTAAACCATAAGCAAGACAATAAACAAACCTATTTTTTTTTACTCGTTCGTGCATCGTTCTGGGCATGTCGAAAATTGACGGAGAAAATTTTGCAAAATGAACGGTTCGCTCTAAGTGTTCCTCGGAATTTCGTGTTTTTCGTCACAGTTTTCTCAAAATAATTTAATTTTGTCATCAAATACGTCAGATATATCTCTTCCCGTGACCCTCTAACGGTTTTGAACGGATGTAAACGTTGGGATTTTTTTCCTTCACTTGTATTGCTCGGTACGCTGCAAAGGTCTTAAAAACGTTAATTGTAAGCCATTATTCGTCATTGAAACCTAAAATCTTGAGTTGAACATCCAATTCCGGTCATTAAAAACATCAACTTCGTCAGTTAAAAATTTGCCTGTGACTGGTACGACTTTCCGATTGTCATCACCCCCTCAAAACCGTTAATAAATAATAAAGAGAGAGAGAGAGTTGTTACACAAAAGCCTCAGTGCTTCCACTGTGGAAAAATCCTGTGCAATGACAACATGAAGCCTGTTAGACTACGAGAGCACTTGGAGAAAGTACATCCATCCAATTCCAAGGACAGTGTTGAGGTCTTCAAGCAGAAGAGAGCTCGCTTCTTGACCTCAGGTACGTTGCCCAAGCTTGAATTTTCTTTGTCACAGAAATCTGCACTGGGGGCATCATTCAAGGTTGCATATCTTATTGCAAAGAACAAGAAGCCCCACACCATTGGAGACCTTTGGTGAAGCCTTGTGCTCTGGAGATGGTGGAACTGATGTGTGGTCACCAGCAGAGGAAGCAGGTTGAGAAAGTTCATTTGTCCAATGACACAATTCATTCCAGGATTAGTGACATGGCTGCAGACATTCTGGATCAAGTCTTGTGCGAGATGAGAAGCAGTCTTTTTCCATTTACCATGCAGCTGGATGAATCCACTGATGTAACACAATGCAGTCAGATTCTTGTATTTCTGAGATATGTTCTCAGTGGATTGACGATGGAGGAATTTCTCTGTTGTAAGCCACTCTTAGCTACTACCAAAGCTGCTGATGTGCTGCAGCTAGTCAGGGCATTCTTCATTGAAAACCAGTTTGACTAGACTTCAAGAATTTCTTCAATTTGCACAGATGGTGCTCCTTCCATGCTCGGTAATAAGTCAGGATTTTCAGCACTGGTAAAAAAAGAAGTTCCAGATATTGTCACTACAATATACAATGTATTCTTCATCGTCAGGCACTGTCATGCAAAACTCTACCTCCAACCTTGAAGTCAGTTCTTTGTACTGCAGTCCAAGTTGTAAATTTTATCAGCTCACATGCCTTGAACCACTGCCTCTTCAAGTTGTTCTTTCAGGAGGTGAGCTCTGCCACACTGAGGTGCGCTGGTTGTCCATGGGACGGATACTTTCTCGGTTAGTAGAACTGAGTGGAACTTGCCATTTTCGTGCAAGAAAAAGTGACCTTGCTGACAAGTTTGACTGTCCAAATTTTATTCATTACTTGGCATACCTGGCTTACATCTTCACCATCTTGAATGAGTTGAACACATCTCTCCAAGGACCTGCTGTGACTGTAATGGATGCTACTGAGAGATTGCATGCTTTTCCTAACAAAGTGCCACTATTCCAACGACGACTAGAAAAGTCCAACTTGGCCAACTTTCCACTCTTGGATGAAGTTGTAAAATCTGGTGCAGAATGAAGCACTGAGGGATCACTGCCTGACAACATCAAAGGGGAAATTTCAGAGCACCTTTCAACATTGCAAAGGTCCTTTAATGGGTATTTCTGTCAAGGCATTGCTAGGAAAGATCTTTGGATTCGCAATCCATTTCTCTGTGACTTGGACAACATTGATGACAGTGACTTTGCTAAAGATGACCTGATTGATTTGAGAACCAGAGAAGTACCGAGGAGTGCCTTCAGTTGCAATAGCTTGACTGAATTTTTGTGCGCCCAGCTAGATTCCTACCCACATCTAGCCAAGAGGGCAGTACTGACTCTCCTTCCATTTGCCACAACCTATCTCTGTGAAGCAGGATTCTCCACACCTTTGACGATTAAAACCAAGGAAAGGTATAAGTCAAATGCAGAGGATGACATTAGAGTTGCTTTGTCCAAAACAGTCCCCAAATTTAAATCGCTGATTGATCATAAGAAGCAGCAGATCTCTCACTAAATTCCCTGTTGTCTATGGTCAAAACTGTTGTGTTCCAAAAATAAACATAGTTTTTTATGCATTTTCTGCAAGTTTCACGAGGGGGTGCATGAACTTTGTTTGGGCATCTGAAGGGGTGCATGGACCCCAAAAGGTTAGGAACCACTGCTCTAGTGTTTCAAGGTTTAATGATTTAACTAATGGTGTTATTCTTGTCAGTTTCGAATATTCTCCAGTAATGAATCTGGCAGCTCTTTTTTTGAATTTGTTCTAGTTTATCAATGTTTTCTTTGGTGGATGGGTCCCATACAGAAGATGCATATTCTAGTACAGGTCTCACCAAAGTGAGGTAGCATTTTAGTTTTATATCTCTATTACATTTGTTAAAGTTTCTTTTTATAAAGCCTAAGGTTTTGTTTGATTTTTTAATAACTTCATTGACATGGGGATTCCATGATAGTTTCTCATTTATTAAGACTCCTAAGTATTTTGCATCTTTAGTTTGGGTCAGTTCTTTTCCATGAATGTAATATTTTGAATTTATTTGTTTCTTTTTCTTTCTTACTATTAACAGTTGACACTTTTCTGGGTGGAAAGACATACTCCAGTTAGTTTCCCATTTTATCAATTCATCTAAGTCTATTTGTAAAATTTTGCTATCTTGTTCTGATTTAATTGTTCTATAGATTATACAATCATCAGCAAATAACCTAACTTTTGTACCTGTTGAGATGTTGTTGGGTAAATCATTTATATAAATTAAAAAGAGTAAGGGACCTAGCACAGTTCCTTGTGGAACTCCTGAGTTAACCTTTATTGGTGCAGATTTAGATCCATTAATTATTACAGTAACTCCCTGCCCAAAAGGAAGTCTTGGATCCAGTGATGTAAGGAACCTGACATTCCAAAGTAGTTAAGTTTTTTAAGTAAACTAAGGTGGTGAACTTTGTCAAATGCTTTTGAGAAGTCTAGTAATATTGTATCTATTTGATCATTTTTGTCTAAGCCTTTTGATAGTTCATCTATTAAACCTATTAATTGTGTTTCACATGATCTGTTTTTTCTAAAGCCGTGTTGATGTGGGCATAGGGCATTATATTTGTCAAGGTGGTTAACTTTTCTACTATATATTATGTGTTCTAGTAATTTACATTTGATACTAGTAAGTGATACAGGCCTGTAATTACCATGGTCTGATTTATTCCCTTTCTTAAAGAGTGGAGTTACGTTAGCTAACTTCCAATCCTGGGGCACTTTACCCTGGTTTAGAGAGGCTTGAAAGAGAACTACAAGGATTGGGGACAGTTCATTGCTTAGTTCTTTTAATAACCTTGCAGGCAAATCATCTGGGCCAGTAGCTTTGTATATTTTTAAGTTTTTTAGGAGTGAATGTATACCTCTCTCATGTACAGTTATGTTACCTATTTCCTCAATTTTATTTAAATTTATTAAAACTTCCTTGTCGCCTGAGGCAGAAAAAGATGATGCAAAATATGTGTTAAGGATATTAGCTTTAGTTTCATTATCATTATAGGTTTTATTATTTGAGCCTTTTAGTGTGGCTATTCCTGAAGGTTCCATTTTTTTAGATTTGATAAAGGACCATAAGTTTTTATTGTTATCTTTGGTAATTAGATTGTTTATATATTCATTTTGGAGGTTTCGACTAAGTTTTTGTGTCAAGTGTTTAATCTTTAAGTATTTTTTGTGTATCCTATATGAATAGGTAGCTTTATATTTCTTAAATAAGTTCTCTTTTTGTTTGCATAGCTTTTTCAATCTAGAATTGAACCAGCATTTGTTAATTTTATTTGATGTTAGTTTTGTTGGAACATTTTCATCCATTATAGTTTTTAGATTTGTTTTTATATCTTTCCAAATTTCTTCTACTGGGCTATTGAACCATAGAGGGTCTGGACCGAATACAGAACCAAGCTCTACGGTTTGTATGTGGGGCGTTGAGTACGACACCCACAGCAGCTGTAGAAATTATGTCTAACGTAGAACCCCTGGCGATAAGGCGAGAAAAGGCAATCATGACCACGGTGGAACGATACCGTAGGTTGGAGCATGACGAACCCTGCTTTCAATTACAAGATCGATGGGTAAAGAGGACCCGACTGAAAAGACCATCCTTCATGGATACGGTCTACGAACTAGAAGACTCAGTCCCCATACCCAAGCACAGGGAACGCATGCGACTGGTCCCTGCTCGAGGACCACATGAAAGCTCAGACTTGCCTGAACTACGTTTGACACTGGCAAATACAGCGGTGACGAAAGCCAGTCCCGTCGAGCTCCAGCGAGACGAGACTCTGAAGACAATCGAAGCTTATGGCGATAGTGTGGTAAAAGTCTTTACGGACGGCTCGCGTTTCAAGGATGGCAGAAGTGGATACGGAGTGCTAATTCAATACCCTCAACCTGGACCTGACAACATCGAACTGTCAGGGCCGTGCGGATCCGCATACAGTAGTCACGACACCGAACTGGAGGCGATTTGCAAGGGTTTGAAGGAAGTGCGCCGACGTCTAGCAAGAAGAAAGGTTTTCCCGACCGTCGTAGTTTTCACCGACTCACGGTTTTTGCCCGAGACCGTGGGTCGATCCTCTCTGGAGACGAAAACGGTCAGTGTCATTTTGGAAACAGTAGGTGTAATCCTAGCACGAGGCGGAAAAGTAGTCCTTCAGTACATCACTGGGCACAGTGGCGAGCCTCATTCAGACAGGGTCGATAAGTTAGCGAGAGAAGGTTCAGCTCAGCCCCAACCCGATCGCCCGATGACCCAGCTGGGGGTCAGATCGTGGCTTAAGGACCATTTCCGAGAGAAATGGCTACAGGGCTGGGCATCTGGAAGCAGGGCCAAAAAAGTATTCCAGTACATGCCGCGACCGAGCAAAAGCGATTCCTGGTGGAAAATTGGACGTAGCAATCAGACGCTCATAACTAGAATGAGAACTGAACATTGTCCCACACGAAGCTACTTGTACAAGTTTAACACTAGAAGGGAACTGGCCTGTCGG
The DNA here is from genome assembly GCA_944989445.1 of Ampullaceana balthica. Lineage (NCBI taxonomy): Eukaryota > Metazoa > Mollusca > Gastropoda > Lymnaeidae > Ampullaceana > Ampullaceana balthica. The sequence continues at coordinate 5,486 of CALYLW010003194.1, read as the reverse complement.
CTGTGTGGCCACCCGGAAGAGACGGTGGCACACGTACTCGAAGAGTGCCCCGAGCTGTGCGGGGGTTTGGAAGGTGAAGTAACGGTACCTGCAGAGGGTTACCTCTACGGCGATGCCCGCTTGATGAGGCTCGCTTGCGATAAAATGAACCGGGTCTTAAGAGCCTAGCGGCTCGACCCAAAAGAGAATGTACATTCTACTGGGCTATTTGTGTTAAATTTACTTAGGAAAGTTTGTTGGGAGTTAGCCGCTGATTGGTGTAGTTTTATTGAATTACATTTATTTCAAAGATAGATTATTCTTCTAGGTATCTTATTAATTTTAGTTTTTATTGTATTGGTGACCCTAACAATATCATGGTCGGACAGTCCTGGAATTATTTTATAGTCTAACACTAGTCCTGGTCTATTTGTTAGGAATAAATCTAGTGTTTTATTTTTCCTTGTTGCTGTTTTTACTATCTGTTCTAGGTTTATGTTGTTTATAGTGTCTAAAAAGTGTTCATTAATTTCTTTGTTAGTTTGATGGTTATCAATTGTATAATTTTTCCAATTTATATCTGGAAGATTAAAGTCCCCCATAATCCATAGAACTGCATTTTTATTATTCTCTTTTATGAAAGTTAATTGACTACAAAGATTGTTCATGTATTCTAGGTTTGTATTTGGAGGTCTATATATACTGCCTACAATAAGTGGGGATGAGTTTGGTGTAATTATTTTACAATAAATAGACTCTATATTAAAATTTGGCTCTGTAGTAATTTCTTCAGCTATGATATTTGATTTAATTGCAAGTAGCACTCCTCCATAATTGTCTGGTCTGTCTTTCCTAAAAATATTATAATTGGTGTTTAAAATCTCAGACTTATATATGTTGGGGTTCAACCAAGTTTCAGAACCAGCAATTATGTCTGGTTCTTCTGTTTCTATAAGTACTTCTAAATCTGGAATTTTATTTTTTATGCTTTGGAAATTAACTATTAGTGTTTTGAGAATGTTTTGATTATTATTATTATTAGATTATTTATGGGTAATTTTATGGGTTTGTGTGGTAGGTTTCATTTTATCTAGTGGTTTATTTATAAAAGGATTAGCCAAAACACTGCATATTTACATGTCAACCTTTGGTCTAATACATATAATATATATATACAGTGGAACCCGGTTAAGTCGACGGCCTCGGGGTATGAAAAATGGCGAAAAGATAACCGATCAATCGGATTGAGTTAAACGAAAACCAATATGGTGGCAAAATTTTAACATGTGCTTGAAATTTCTTTATATACATGATGTGCGTTAATTAGTGATGGGACTATTAATGGGAATCGTATCGGAATATCGGACTAACCAACAACAAAGGTGAGGGAGATTTAGAGTGAGGGTGGGTAATCAAAAATAATGTTGTTTTTAATAAACCTTGTAATTTTGTATTTCAGTTAAAGAAGTTCTTTATTTAATTAGTTTAAAATCTTTTTTTATTTTATTATTATTATTTTAATAAAAATTAATTTTTTTAAATACAAAAAGACACAGACACAAAAAAGCCAACTTTATTTTAAAGATTATGCCTGAATATTCATTGAATCCTAGCTTAAGTGTTATTTTAAAAATTATAATAATTTTGTGATTTATTAATAACACTTGTATTATTAATAAATTAATTATGATATTGCTATTTTAAACAAGCCACATAGAATTTATATAATAATCATTTGTTGATTGATTTTGCTGTGCTTTAAATTCAAAAATTAAATCATAATCCAAATGCAATAAACTAATGTTTTTTTTTAAGGGTTAAAAAGTAAAGAATTGTTTTAAGGTTTCAAATAAGTTATTTTGCTACAGTGTGGGTATGTTAAAACAATTCTAAAACATACTGTCCTCATAAATTAAAATTTCTTGTTTTATTTTAAAGATTTCAGCTCCCCCAAGATCATTTTAATAATAATTTACTGAGTTAATGTAAACAAACAAACAAATTGATTCAAATCAATGAAGAGAAGTTGTTTTTCTTTTGGTCATTAATTAATTGTTTAGTGTAAACTTTTGTTAAAGTTTGACTCACTCCCTCACCAACAGCACCATTCTTCATCAAACATCTGTAAAGGAACATTGATGTGATGGAGGGTATCGACGTAAGGCTCGACTGCATCTTGCGACGTGTCATTGAGCTGGTCACATGGTCCTCCTCTCCCACCCCGTCTCATGAAGTGGACAAGGCAAACAAGGAACTTGCCGGTGAGGGATTTAGTAGAGAGTTCATCCCAACAACTCTCAGATGAAGGAGGATAAAAAATCTGGTAAGCTGCTGTGTGTGTTGTTTATGTAATTGATTTTGGATTTTTAAAAAAATATTGTCAGCTGATATATATATATCTGATGATTTCGATATTTTAGAATACCACTTAAATACTCCTGAATGAGTTATATCCCCTAGCATTTCACGATTGAGAACCCAGCTGTACCAAACAATATCAGATCATTACAAAACATTATCTTATATTATCTTATAGGTTATCAATAGTTGTATCAGAATGAGTAAAAATTGGCTCAAAATAAATGATTTGTTTTATCTTATTCCAGAACCAGATGGCAGGCTAGAACATCCAGTTTTCAAGACAACAACTAAGGATCTGGAAAGACCTGTCGGAAGTGAGGCTGAATTTGAATGTACCCCTGAACCTGAGGTCAAGTGGTGAGTGGGGTCATATACTCTATCTCAATGCTTATAGTTAAAAGAAAACATATATTTACATTTTTTAAGTGTAAAATTTTTTTAATGTTTGGAAAACTAGGGAAAAGTTAAATACATTGGGATGGAGGGGTGGGTATCTGTGAGTGCTGATTCATTAAATGACCTACGTAATGGTGAAGCAATTTGATACTCATCATGGTGGGTACATAATGATGAGGTCCTGTCCTTTCTTCTGCTTTTAATCATGTTAAGTTTCTCTGAGACAATGCAATCCAGTGCATAGGTACTTCGGTATGCCAAGGGCGACTACTACGTTTTTTGTATAGGAAATTAAATTCGGCACAGGAAGATCCAAGTTTTTAATTTTCCGAGGGGGGCGTAAAACTATTAATAACTTTCTAAATGTATTTGAGTTCCTTTTCCGGTCTAAAGCTTTGCAAGACATATTGGCCTACATTTTAATAGGTTTCTTTTGTATTTTCAATCGACCAGCATTTTGTAATAAAAAGGTCAATATACTGCATCTTTGACTCAAAATTTTTTGTTGAAATCTAAATTCACCATCTAGCATATTAAATCGCCATCAGCACCATCTATTTATATATCTCTGTGCCAATTTTCATTGACCTAGGATGTGTCGGCCATTACTTTTTTTCATTTTGAGTGACATGACCCTTCTTTACATAAGTGACACCACCCCTTTTTTAATGGCGGAAGTCCAAGATGCTTATAAAATATTCAATTATTTAGCCTATTAACATTAAAATATTTGATAATTGAACTTTAAAGATGATCTAATATGGACTTAGTTCAATAATATATTTAATTTAGCTAAATTTAGCTAAACCCTGCAGAAATTATGAAATTTCATAATGTACCTTGTGCAGACTAGTTGTCCTTGGCAACCATTACTATTCACTCAACCTCATTTTGACTCCTACTACCACAATGTCTTTAATAGTTTCATTCATTGGTTGTGGCTGTGTGCAAAAACCTTTTAACCATTGTTCAGGGCAGAGCCGTCTTTACACCAGTTTGGGCCCCCGGGCAAAGAAGTAGTGTTGGGCACCTCCCCCGCTGGAATAAAAAATAAATATACATATTACAGTCGAAACCGGTTAAGTCGACGGCGTTGGGGTATGAAAAATGGCATCGAGATAACCGATGATTGAGTTAAAATGAAAAACCAATATGGCAGCAAAATATTAACATGCGCTTGAAATTTCTTTATATACGTGTTGTGCGTTAATTAGTGATGGGACGATTAATCAGAATGGTATCGGAATATAAGAAATATAAATATAATGTTAAATTATGTGATATATTATATTATGCGAAATGGAACGTCCTTGCGAGTATGATTTATGTAAATGAATTAGTGACTCGGCTCTGACTGAGCCTGAGGCTCTAGTTTACGCTAGGACTCAGGACTAGTGTTTACCGTAGTTACGACTATCGAACGACCGCTTACACTCATCTTTAAAAATGTTTAGGCTTATTTATTTAAGTTTTTAGTCTTCGGAATTTAAATGCAACTTCAATAAGCCCGTAATAGCTTTTTACCCCGGAGTTCGTTTTTGTTGTGTTGAGCGACGGTGACTTCAAATCGTTTTCTCCCTATTCCGGTATCTAAATAATATACACGTCATCACTATTAGTCTACTTCGCCTACGGCTAAGGAATGCTTTTTTAAAAACATTTTTTATTTGCTTAGTTGTCCAGGCACTGTACGGTCAAAGGTCACGGTTATTACTAGTCGGACTGCTCTAAGTGAACTCAAAGGGCCGGGGGGGGGCGGTGGGACAAGTTACGGAGTTTTCTAGTTAGGGACAATGAGGGTGGTGGGGGGGGGAAGGCTAGAAGGCTTGAAAGGTCTTTGATGTTTATATAAAAGGAAGCCTCTTGCTTTGACATACCAATACAAGACCGCGAGAAAAGACACCTTCCCTCCCCTCCCCCACTGTTATACATCTACAGTGGGTTGGGGGCAGGAACATTTTTCTTTTTAAATTGAGTCAGAGCATGCCTTGGTAAATGGCCAGTGTAGCTCAACCCCACCTATACCCCACCCTATTGGGTGGGGGGGGATCGTCATGTGCGCGGCGAAATTCAATAATTCTGGCAAGTTGACGAGTGAAACATAATATGTTATTTAAATAAATTCCATCTTATTATGACTGTTTACTCCGTTTTATCAGGACTTATTTGGTATATTAGCTTATTACCCGGAGTTAATTTTTTGTTGTGTTGCGGCAGAATACCAGAGCCAACACGCGAGCGAACGGGACATCAAAATCAAAGCATTTTCTTAATAATAATAATATTCTAGTCTATAAATATAAAAATACACGTCATCACTGTTTGTGGAGTTCGCTAGTGACCGATTTTTAAAAAATATGTATTCGCTTAGTTACCGAAGCATAGTACCAGAAGTAACAGGGCTGAGCAAGCGGGCTGTGACGTCACCAGCAGACCCTGGTGAGGCAGAAAATTGGTCCCTTCCCTTGGTTATAAAAAAATCATAGCTAACATTTTCAAAAGCTGGTGATTGGTCATGGGGATCGAAATAACCAACGTTAAGTGGCAAATTTGACCTTTTTTTGTGCTCGTGTTATGAGGTTTCGGCGACTTTAAAAAATTGAATTAAACGACGAGAAAATGCTAAGACAAAGAGAGAATTTGGCTGTTCCAATAAAAAATGTCGACATAATGGGTTGGGCGAGTTAACCGAGCTCGAGTTAAGTGGGTTCGACTGTATATATAAATAAACATATTCCCATGGGGCCCCT
>CALYLW010003193.1:0-14007 GCA_944989445.1 Ampullaceana balthica | reverse complement strand
TACATCTCAATGAGCTAACAAAGCGGCTTGAATTCCAAAAGAATATAATAATGTTCAAAGTGGTAGTAACTCATAAAAAAATTCATTAGAGGTATTGTGTGGAAGCGTGTGTAGATGGGATAAGCGTACTGCTACCATGTAGACCACACGACAAAATTCACTTACAGTTTGCTGCACTTCGAGAGTATGTCATGCACCACAGCTGGGTCAGGAACTCCGAAATTCACAGAAAACGACAAGGAGAGGTTAGTCAGAGTTTTATGGTAATTGGCAATATGGAGAAGAACTCTGGAGATCTAAAACACAATTTACTATGTAGTTTACTTTAGTGTTAATAAAACTTTGTGTACATATATACATATATTTACATATAAATAAATAAATATGATTTTATATAATAAATATTATATATAATATATATTTATAAAATTTTGCATATATCTACGACCTCATTGTCCATGCCTCGCATGTTTGATATTTACGTAAAAAATTACATCATATTTCTAAGGAGAAACGTATTCCTTAAAATAGCCAACGAATGTGGATGATGGAATGGAGACATCTAGGCAGCAACCATTTTCTAATTCTCACAAAAGAACACAATGAAGGATTAGGTAAAATAAAAGCGTGTTAACCACTGCTTATTTTCATCACGATTCGGATTTAGTATATGTTTAGCTTAATTTCGGTTCAACATAATAGCAGTTGCAAAATTAGAGTAATTCCACCTAGACTCATCATCATCATCAGTCCCGTGACCTTTGCGGTCGTTCGATCGCATGGACACATCAACAGACAACGATCTCCAAATTTGCCTATCTTGAGCGGCAGCCAATAATTCATTCAATCTCATCACTGTCAATTCCTTTATGTTGTCAAGCCAGCTGTTCCGCTGTTGACCTCTTCCCGGCCCCCATTCTACAGTGCCTTGAAGGATTGCTTTGGTCAGGGTATCATGTCGCAGTACATGACCAAATCATGCCATCTTACGTCTCTTAATTGTTGTTATAATGCTTTATTGACGACCCGCAATAGAGTTTATTCTTGATTAGGCCAAGATTATTGACGTCCCTCCACCATTGAAAAGTACTCTTCAAAGATCACAAAGTACTCCACCATACAAGGTATATGTGCCGAATAATGTGAACTGCCCATTCAATTTAGTGCTGGTATATCTATAGACCCTTTTTTTTCCTTTACGCCCCGAGGAGTTCTTTACAATGTATTAACTTCGTGGCAATAAGTGGCAATATATAGTGCAATCAACGCAGTAAAAATCAATCATATTGTTATATTGAAATTGTAATGGTAAAGCATTCTATTGTGTGTTTTCTTTTTTATTACTTTTTTAGGGGACATAAAATGAGAAAGACCTTTCGTCAAATGTTTTAGTGCGTGTCCTAGGAACATAGAGAATAAGTGTCTACAAAAGAGCGTCTCTTACGAGGTGGTGAGTAGAAAGAGATGAGTTCAGTTCAATAATTGTGAGTAAGAGAAGAGAACCTACCTCATCGTTAGATGTAACTCTGATTGCATGAATAAATTCTAATTTATAAAGTGGGATAGCAGGTGAAAGTATAGAAAGATCTGACTGTGCCACTGAATTTTGAAAGTCTTGAATTTCGACCACAAGATCTGGATGTGTTCGCGACAAATCCTGCCACGCCTCACAACTTATAACTTGACCTGAAAGGGGAATGATAGTAACAGGAATTTATGTGTGACATCTAAAGCTAAAAACTAAAATTAAATTACTGACATTCATCGTATTGTGTAGTATATTTCGTCGTGACTACTAATTCAATTTTACATTTTACTTGTACCTGTATATGAAGCGAAAGCCATCAGCCATAAGGCTGATAGCTATAGCTCCCACTTTTGTATACAAGTTTAACTACAAACGCTATTTCTTTATCGATCTAAGTACATATTTTCCTATGCCAAATTGGTTTTTCACTTTACTTTTAAAACACCTCAATCGAAAAATGAAAACAATTGTCAGTTCTATTTTGTACAAGACACGCAACACATGATAAATGGAGCAAGGGGACAGTTTATTTTTAACATATACCTTGGGGCTCAGTCCAAATCTTAAGGAATGAAAGTGTTGGACATTCTCTGCTCCAGAACTTGATCAGGTCATCAGATAAAAATGTGTAGTCGATATGAATCCTAGACAATTTACTGAATTTCTGAAATCGATATAGCAAAATAGTAAAAGTTTAAGTAGATTATCTTTTCAAACTTAATAAGTTATCCCCTCGACAAATAGGGAAGTGTAATAAATTGTATTTTGATAACTGTAGATAAAGTTCAATTGATATCTGGTTAAAGTTATCAAATTTATGTCTTAAAAACCTGACTTCTCCCTGTTTATACAAATTTGAATCACACAAAAAAAAGAACAAAAGTTTTCAAATGATTTGAACATTACCTTTATTTCTGTAATTACAGGTTCTGTATGGGCGAATGATACCTTGTAGTTAAATAATTCGTTGAAAAAAATTGTTTCAAGTGATTTTCCACACGCTTCGGACAAACATTCCAGAAAAAATACGCCATTTAGGAGGTCAAACTCAGAACAATTTATGTCCAATTCCTATGGAAAAAAAACAATACTATGAAACGTTATGTATGCAAGTTAACTGTTAACATGACTTAAGATTAAAGAAAAGGTACAACAGGATGATGTAAATGATTGATAATTTAAAGTAGGAATGGTATATTTAAAATGTCATTCCAAATTGAATTGCAAAGATTTAAAAAAAAATATATCAGCAAGTGTAATTTCTAAAAATAAAACATCTTTTAAATCTTGAGCACTTTCAGAATCTGTGCAACAAAAATTAAAGCTTAAAATAGAACGGTGACATACTCTATCATACCTTTAACATAATCTTGTTAAGGCTTATAATCAAGATTTAAACAAGACATTTTTAGAGCCTGCCTTACCTTTAGAGAGCGCTGGTTTCTTGTTAATTTAATGAGTGGGATTAAACATGTTGCACCAGAATTGTGCATAAAAATAAAATCATTTAAAAAAAATATAGTGATTTTTTTTAATTGAGCTTGATTTAACAGGTCCGATAGCGTTGTCAGGTCTCTTAAAGTCTCATTTGAATTTATACTTATGTTGATTTGAACATCTTTTATGTAATTTATCAAAGGACTTTTACCGAATCTGATTGCTCTTTTACCTGAAAATAATAAGTTAATTTTTTTTTAAACTGGAGAAGAAGTAAATGATGAGAAAGGTGTAACTATTTGTAAAAAGGGTTTTGGGACTTAATATAAAATTATTTACCTAAAACAGAGGTTAATCAATCGGCGATGATTACACTTTAATTAGAAACAGAAAAGAATATTTTTATAACTTTACCGCTCATTAAATTAATGCTTGATCGATTTTGAGGTAAGCGTTCATGTTCGGTTTCAAACTCAATAATTCTTGTTTGCCAAAGACTTGGTTCAAAGAAGCCTTCCTTCCACAATTTACAGACCTTAACATGGAAAAAGAAGGCTGATTGACTATTGACAAGCTATTGGTAGAGATAAAAGAAATCCTATACATTATAAAAGTATTCTTCTTTTTAATAATGAGAAAATTTAAACAGTTGAATAGAGATTAGGTTGAGAAAAGTAACAAAGTTTATTTATGGAGGAAATATTTTTAAAAGTATCTAATAATTCGTTTATATATATATGTATATATATATATATATATATATATATATATATATATATACATACATATATATATATATATATATATATATAATATCTACATATATATATATACTACCCAATGGAGCCCAGCTTGATGGAGAGCTGACAACTGGATCTAGAAGAGGAGGTCTTCCTTGCCTTCGTTCCAAAGCAATCAGCTGTAAAAAAGACATACTACTGGCGCACATTGATCACAGATGTGCAAGGGCTTTGCTGAGGTATTGCATCCATTGACGGTAAAGATACACAAAGAAACTAAAGCCGGCAGAAGCAACCCTCACAGCTAGGAGCGACGAAAGACGAGTCTGTTTAAATCCGGCAGAAGCAACCCTCACAGCTAGGAGCGATGAAAGACGAGTCTGGTTAAATCCGGCAGAAGCAACCCTCACAGCTAGGAGCGACGAAAGACGAGTCTGGTTAAAGCCGGCAGAAACAACCCTCACAGCTAGGAGCGACGAAAGACGAGTCTGGTTAAAGCCGGCAGAAACAACCCTCACAGCTAGGAGCGACGAAAGACGAGTCTGGTTAAAACCGGCAGAAGCAACCCTCACAGCTAGGAGCGACGAAAGACGAGTCTGGTTAAAGCCGGCAGAAACAACCCTCACAGCTAGGAGCGACGAAAGACGAGTCTGGTTAAAGCCGGCAGAAGCAAGCCCTCAACGCTAGGAGCGACGAAAGACGAGTCTGGTTAAAGCCGGCAGAAACAACCCTCACAGCTTGGAGCGACGAAAGACGAGTCTGGTTAAAGCCGGCAGAAGCAACCCTCACAGCTAGGAGCGACGAAAGACGAGTCTGGTTAAAGCCGGCAGAAGCAACCCTCACAGCTAGGAGCGACGAAAGACGAGTCTGGTTAAAGCCGGCAGAAGCAACCCTCACAGCTAGGAGCGACGAAAGACGAGTCTGGTTAAAGCCGGCGGGCAGAGGAGCAGGAGACAATTTCATCGTCTTTTTAGGACGAACGGATGACCTAATACAGCGGTTCCCAGACTTTTTCGGGTGTCGACACCTTTTTATAAATTCCAAGTGACCAGCGTCCCCCGTGAAATTTAAATAATAATAATAATTGATAATTTATATAGCGCTGTATCCCAGCAAGGAACCGGGCTCGCAGCAATAGCTCGTTTTCACTAACGTTTTTACGAAATAGAGCTAATTTATATTATAGTAAATATTTTTTTTGTAGACAGTTGGCGACCTACAGAAAAACCATCACAACGTACAGTTTGGGAAACGCTGCCCTACTAATAAACATATCCATATAGTTATTATTATGGCTGAGCTGTTTATAAATATACTTTTTTCTTTACCTGCGCCATGGCCAGCCTGTCAACATCACACACTTTCTCGTAAACTGTAAAGAGAACAATGTTCGGTAAGTGGCTCCATGTCTCTGTTTCTAGACTGACAGACTTCTTGTTGTCCCTTGGAATGTTTGAAGTGCACTTTCGCTTGTTAATGTTTTCATTCATTGTTTGTTGACTTTAAGATTTTTCTTTATTGATTTTTTTTTATATCATTCGTTTTATTAATCTAAATAATTTTATTTGTTTTAAAAAAAGTAAAATGGCAATAGCTAATTTTTTTTTCTACATCGGTGCGAAAATGCTAAAAAAGTTATTGATATTTAATAAAAAGAATTACCGATAAAACTCGAATAGAGTAAAAAATTAAATTTTGAAAAATAAGTCCCCGATGAATGTATTAAATGGGAAACATATTGTAGTATCCTTTTCCATGAAATAAGTGTCAGCTTTTAATAGTCACAAAGAAATAGACAAAAATAAATGCAAACTATTTTATTTGTGGAATAAATAAAAACTAATTAATTTAGATATGAGAAACATTTATGAACAATAATAATAACGAAATTATTTTGGAATTCAAAAAACTAATTGTAAAACCCCTAAAAAGTTTGACTTTATCACTTAATATTTTTTAAAGGTTATAAGAAAATAAAAATAAAATGTTACTTTACTTTGATATGTGTTCTGTACTTGAAAAGAATCCTTTGTATGGGACTTATCGCCATGGAATGGACGGGTCGTCCCACTTGTCCTCTCTTATCTGTAACAGGCGGATTCCTTCTATACAGAAGATTATGGCTTTTTACGTTCTGCTGAGTGTGTATATGCAAGTAAAGCAGGATTCGTAGGCCAAAGCTATTAGAGACCTCACAATTTCCCAGCCGCTTTATTTGCCTAACTACTTTCAGGTACCCATTCGGAGCTTGCTGGACTCAGGGACACCTTTGACCTCGTGAAGGAATCTCGGCTATATTGGAGATTCGAACCCGTCACACTCAGTACGCCAGCCAAACGCGCATGCCGCTCGACCACATCACACTTCATTTTGAAGCGATTACAAATTTTGGCATTGTCTTTCTATAAGGACATACTGTTATTCTTTTACAGATCAAATTACAAATGGAGAAATATTTTATAGCTTAACTGCGATTTCTTTTAAAACACGTAATTCTTCTTTGGTTAGAGTTTCAGACAGGTTAATACATCGTTTTGAATGAAGATAATAAATTATCTGTTTTCATAAATACTCGAGCTGTTGGTAATATATGTGAAGTAGATTATTCTGAAATATTTTATTACACTCTCTGTACTTCATAAATTGTTTTCCATTATTTTCGATCAGCATACAATTCAGGGTTTTTCACTTACTTTAGTTCAATTTGCATGCGGCGTTCATAGTTTTTAATACTAAAAACAATTTTAATTGTTTAATTTGAAATTTATGTGACATAATTTTACACAAGTGAGTAGGAATGGGTTGAAGTTTTATCAAATAATGTTACAGCCGATGAGTCGATCTAATAATAATCTTAGTCTACGATTCCAAGAATACCAAATTAAGTTACCTACTAGCGACTTTAAATAATACACGAATTATTTTTATACTTAGTACAGTTACTAATGAACCTATATGTGGAAGAAAGTCAGTAGCCCCGAGCCTAGTAATCTTCATTTGTCTCCCCGGAAAGCCACCCCATTCCCTCCCCCCAATGTACTGTCGCTTCTGCTAAGCTCATCATGGCATCTTGCCTAATACGTACTGGCGCTCCTGGCCCCTCAACCGGTACCGCTCACTGGGGTATGCTAGTGGGGCCGAAACTATCGCTTCGGATAGACCAACCCTCAACGGGTATATTGGTTTTCAACATCGGCAATTCCTGTAATGCCCTTCCCAAGATCCGTACAATGACTGTAATCATATGTAACTACCAGTTAGGACCTAACCGGACTTCAGCATTGCCTGCCACTGGTTGTTGGTTTCGGGGCTACTGAGGTCAACTACCCTATTTGTGCTCCAAACCATGAACAGGCCACCACTTCTCGATAAGAAACTATCCCTTCACGAAGTGTTCCCAGTATTAGTACTAAATCAGGCACACATAATATAACTTATTTATAAATATTTCACTAAAATACTCTTTGTTCTAGTGTGGGTTAAATGACACTTAAAACGAATGCAAGAAAATCTAAAAATTGTTATTGTTTAAAGCCTGTCCCTAATATTGTTTTCTTACATACATCTCTGTGTAAACTGTATTTTTTATTTTACATTCACGTTAGATTTCTAATTGTAACCAATTTAAAATTTTGACATACTATAAATCATTTCCAAAGTTTAGACTCTAGAATTCGTAGCATACTCATATTTTTAAATAAGCCAACAATGAATCAACAATAATATTTTGCAGTAAATTTCCACAGCATATATCTGGACAACACATTCGATATCTGGTTGTGTCAACAATCGCCTCAGTGTGACGACGTCGTTTAGTTTTACATACCCAAAAAGCAGGCCGTGAGTTTACAATATAACAGTTATGTCTAAAATCTATTTCCCGTTCACTACTACAATTCTTTCTTGTGAGTTCAAGCAAAAATTGAATGCAATTAGTCTCTTTTATGGATTTCAACAGTTAACAGGAAACTACAAAATAAATATAGACTTTATCTTGAGTATTCGGCATTTTCTTGGACAATCTAAATCCACCCCAAACTCTCGAGTCTCAGAATTAAATAGAGCCATTCCCAAAGAAAATGGTGGAGTAAGATTGAACAATATCAATTATGACTATCTTTACTGCTAACTATCATAATAACGGTGGGCTTGATCGCCAAAGAAAACATCTTAACTGAGTCATGCTCTGGTACTTGGCCACTCACGTAGGTTTCTGTTTTGATAACTCAACTTGCGAATACCAAAACATACATCCCTATGCTGCCTCAGCTTAGCAACTCAGTGGCAGCGGTTAAAATTATAACAAAAATGCACCTTGTGCGGTATCTCTGATGAAAGATAACTACAATCTCTTAACTGAATGTCCAGACGGCTACTAAAGTGTAGGACCGTCCAAGAGTATTGCTTGTCGGCGCTTTATCTCTGGTAGAGGTGATCAATGGACTGTGAGAAAAATTCCTTGGGGATCAACCAGACATCTAGCCTCAGGTTTCTCATGTCATTATTTAGTTATGGATTCAGCAGCCGTTACAGGATCGTGGAAAAATAAAACTGACAATAAGTTTTCTCCAAATATAATTTTTCTATAGTTATTTGAAAGCATTGTCCCTGCGTCTGGTATTAAGTAGATTACTAAAAGTAAAGCAACAAAATATACGATTCTCTCAATTCTTACTTTCAGACAAGGATTTCATCTATATGACTTCTTATTCACATTCACCTATATCAATTTGGAAATAAACAATGCTTACCAAGATGAGCTAGGACATTGTTTCGTTTATTTGAAAATAAATGTAAATATTTATTGTTTTCATTTTAAGAAAACGCATTAGTTGGCTTCATAACGAAAAATAAAGAAATACGTTTAACTGCTACCAAAGAAAGTAGTAAGTTCAATTATTGAAATAAGAGTAGTGCGCTTATACAAATTTTAAATATGTAAACAGAACCCTACGGCACTCCGAAGTTATATGTAAAGTTATAACCCCAATAATATGATCAATTAGAAGTGTTTATTACAGTAACTTTATTGTTATACAATTAAAAAATGTATTATAAATAGGGCTGTTAACGGTTAATTTAAATTTAATCGTTAACTTTAGAAAAATTAACGATTAATTAATGGTTAAATTTGATTAAAATTATGACGTCATAAGTAACGCTTATTAAACGTTCCTGTTGAAAATATAAATAACACTGGAATGGCTCCTTTATATGTCATCTTTTAACCAGCTACGCAAAAAAGACAAGTGTGTTGACATTATTTATGATGACATAAGTGACGAGTGGGTCTAATTACAATATAACCAGCCAAGCTGAACAATCATTCACATAGCTTTAGATTGACTCAGCTGAAGTTTCTGATAGTGGATGTTTGGTTAGCAGGTGATATGTAAGTGAAATGTTAGAACCATGGTAGCAATGTTCCCTTTAAGCAGCGCTGCTTCGCTGATATTTGACCGACGCCACGCAGGAGTTTAGAATCACGCACAGCAAATTTATTAAAATATTGCACACAAATGGACGTTGTGCAACTATGCATACAAGTTGTTGTTTTTTTAACTTTGCACACGAACCAACGAAGCTTAGACTTTTTAATATAAATCTTAAAAGTTTTGCAGAACGGCAAAGTTTTTAATAAAAAAATCCCACCTTTAAAAATAAATTATAAAGGTATCATCTTAAAACAATATTATCGAAGATTTTGAAACTGATAAAAAAAAATTTTATAACAGTTTTTTTTTCGATTCACCAACGACAATTATTCGAGTTGAATTTTTCAGACCATAACATTTTTAAAAATTTGTTACGAAATTAACTTAGCTGCTACTTTACTTTATTTCAATATTAATAATTCTCAGAAACATTGATCGAGTCTTATCTATTTAAGAATTTACACAAAATAAAGAAAAAATTATGCAAACATAATAATCATTCATATTATTATTCATTAAACGGGAGAGTATTTGAGACTGATTAATAATAGCCCCAACAAAGCGGCTACTGGTATAGTTGTATAATCGACAAGTTAAACTTATCATGTATTACCTGTAAACTCCGCTGATTTGTTATAAGTCTTACTAGGGAATCTATTACGGTTTGGCCTTGTTGCTCCTTGATATATGTAAAAAATAAAAACACAAACATAAAAATCATTGATATTAATTCGATGGGGAATTATTTAAAACAGATAAATAAGAGCATAAACACAGCGACTACTGGTATATTTGTGTCAGCAACAAGTTAAACGTATCATAGATTACCTGCTGACCCCATGGATTTGTTTTACGTTTTATTAGGGAACCTTTAAAGCTCTGGGGTTGTTGCTCCTTGAATATGTAGAGCTTAAGATGAACGACATAAAACGTGGTGAGATTAGTCTGGTCGAAACACGTCGAAAACGTCGTAAAGTCCCCGATAAGGTTGTTGCGATTTCGCTCTGAAATTTTCTGAAACATGATGTACATTTTCTCCAGGCACGTCAGGAATTGAGTGGCAAATTTAATAGCTTTCTGACCTGAAAGAAATAATGTCTTTGCTTAACTTATTGTTTTCATAACCATGGACAGAATAAACCATTGAATATTTTAGTATTGTGATACTGAAAAGTAAATTGACTCACTTATAATTCCGTAGAAAAGGGACATCTTTTATTTCTGAGCACACTCGTATTTTAAAGGACTTTTTGTTATTCCCGTTAGAGTTATTGCTTACATATATTATTTCATAAATATAAGAGGATACTGTGTACTCCAAGTCTATGGAAAGAATATTCAAATTCTATTTTAATAGTATTTTTGTAACGCATAACATGTATGTTTGTCTTTCAAGTATTTAGTAGATATAGTTATATTAAGTTCATAATCAGTACGTATATAAGTTGATAATATATCAAGTTGTCAATGCTAGACTACCCAATATATAGTAGTCAATGCTAGACTACCCAATATATAGTAGTCAATGCTAGACTACCCAATATATAGTAGTCAATGCTAGACTACCCAATATATAGTAGTCAATGCTAGACTACCCAATATATAGTAGTTTGATTACTTGACTTAGATTCTAACAGTTATATCAGATGACTTTATAGCTATATCTTAGATTACATAAGCCTTCATATTTTAGATAAATAATTATCCAGTAGTAGTAATGGTAGAAATATTTGATGATCTTGTAATTTTTTAACTTTACCGTTGATAAATTTCAGTCCAAAGTTTTCATTGATTATTTCCTCAAAAATATGTTTAAAATCAGGTTTCTGGCCAAAATCAAATCCCCTTGACCTCCAAAGCTCTTCATCATGGTAACCATAGTTCCATGACTTGCAGACCTAAGCGAAGAAATGAATGTTCAAATAATTGGTGCGCCTTTTTAGAATGATGTTTGTGTGGGAGATTTGTTGAAAGGAATATGAAAATGTATTATGTTGTTGCGATATTCCTTTTACTCCTCTACTTAGCATAAAATAAAATTACGAAAACATTATTTTTCCATATGCTTTCAACCTCTAATTAATAGAAGTAGTTTTTAATATTTTTAATGCTTTCTTTTTTTCAAATTTTTTTTAAAAAAATCTTTTTATAGTGTTTATTTTAGTCTTACTAGGCAAATGTTGCCGATATTTTCCTTTATTTTAATCACAAATATTGTAAAAGGAAAACATTTAAAACAATGCGCAAATGCAACAAACAAGGCAATCATACGTCAGGGATTCCTTTACAGTGGAGCCAGAAACAACACCATTGAAGACTAGGTCAATATTAAAACCACACACCTAACAGACTATAGGACACGAAAAAGAATAGCATAACTTTAAAGGGACAGTTTAGTAGCTTGGGACCGCCTCAAACGGCCTACTTTGACAGGTGCTCTAAAATCCACTGGGAAACATATGATAAATAATGTTCACATTATCAAAATTGTATTGCCCCAAAGGTGGAATAAACCCTTGGATAAACCATGAACATGGTAAGTTAAAAATTGACAGGGGTATAGTTACAGTGTAAAATAAAAAACAAAAACTTGACAGAAATCTTTTTTTTTGGTTGTTAAAATGAGAATAATTGTGGTCTTATTATTATTTTTATATATATCATTTAAAAGCTACTTTATATTTTTTCAGACCATAACCAATATATCTGTCGACGCTACACGATTTATTTATTCAACAAAACACTTAGTATCAATTCGACCTGTCACGTGTAAAATAAAAATTATTAATTTGTCAGCATTCGTAGTGATTTTTATATATTTATCACTTTAGAGTAGTTGTTTTTTTCCTCCAATTTACATATCAACTTTTTTTTTAGATATTTGCGCAATTTTTTTTTGTGAAAATTTAAAACGCAATAGTTTTTACCCGGGCCATAGATGCTCTGTCAACATCGGGCAACCTCATGAAAATATTACGTAAGGCAATGTCAGGTAGATTGGCCCACGAATGAGGATGTCTATATATTTGAGTGAAATCCGCGTCTCCTTGTTCGCCACTCTTCAGTAGTCTTTTCAATGTTTGCATTTCTTGAAAACGGCAAGATGTGTTTTTCACAGATGTAACCTTTAAAATGTTTAAAATTACATATTAAAACAATGGCAGCTGTTGGGCTGGTGTAGAATCAGCTAAACGATATTAGCTGCAGAATTTAAAATTCGTTTTTTTGAAATGCTTGCCACATACATACATTGAAAAATGTTATAAAAGTTAACTCTTTAAATATTTGTGTACTTACAAGTTTTAAAGTGATAATGCAAAATGGTGTTTTAAAAATTTTGGGTTTTTAGGTAATTCCCGCATTAAACTTGAAAAGAGGACAGACATTTTTTTTTCTTACAACAACTGATCTAATTCCAATGAGTATCACGCGTAAACAAATACATATGTTTCAATATATCATTCACCATTGCTATGATTTTTCAAACACTCTTTCTTACTAGGTTTTATTTTGTGAAGTTCTGGCAGATATCTTACATCATGCTTTGGACGTATGTCTTGATTTCCTTCAAACTAAAACTGTTGTAGCAGCTACTAATGACATTTGTCTAGATTTTAGATAAATAACCTTTAAACTCTTAACATCTATTGACCCGTATGCAGTGTCTCAATTTTGACCCCCTTTCTGTGGTCCAGGGGAGCTATGCTCGTCTACATTTACCCAACTCACTTTAACAATAAGCCGTAAATTGACATTAAACTTAACAGGTGCATTCACTCACTTAGTATTATTATAATGAATTCTTCTCTTTCTTTGGAAGGAGGACGAGGAGGTTGTACACCAATTTTCTAAGTTACATATTTCTAAACGTTTATATATTTACGCATCTTGGATGGCCTTACGCACCTTTAGAATATAATTTATAAAATACATTCCTTACAAGATTTTCAAACACCATTTGATGAGGTTAAAGGTTAACTTTCATGTCAGAATTTCGGATGGGAAGAAAGAGAAATTGTATGTATTTTGTTCTTGCATACGGAATTTAAAATGTCCTATCTATAAGTGGATTGTTTTCTATTATCTTTGTGTTGTATTTCGAAGTTATAATGAATTGCCTAATGTATGTTCACTATTTTGTTATTTTTTCTTCTTTCCTAAAGTGTTGCAAGGTTTAATGATGTAAATCAGGGGTCTCCAAACTACGGCACGCTGGGCCAGACGCGGCCCGCGAGACCCTCTCATCCGGCCCATGGATACCTTTTAACCTCCAAAAAAAAGATACTACATTTACCTGTAGTTTACCACAAAACTGTGTTTAGTCGGCCCGCAAACTGATGTTTGACAGTTAATCCTGCCCTCTGGCAGAAAAGTTTGGAGACCCCTGATGTAAATAATGGCTTAAAATTAAAGGTTATCTTCCGCCAGTTTCAAATTTTGTTGCAAGTACCACAAAAAATATTTCAGTAGAAACAAATATGTGGTTGTCAATGTATTTTTTTCCCCTTGATTAGGTTTGTAAGACGTGGCAGCACGAATTCAAGGACCCATCACTTTGGAGAGTCAGAGTATTTCTGATTGATGGAAGTGGAAGCAGTATAAACTTAGGTTACAAGATGCTTTGTTTGATGAGTGAAAGATCACATGTTTAGCCTTTTATTCAAGGTGTTAGTTTTCTACAATTTTAATACAATAACTTGCAGTATTAAATTTCTTCATGTTCGTAAAAATTGACATATTTTCTTATAGACTTTTCTTTGGTTAAATAATTGTGCATAAAAATTTAATTTATTTTCTTGATCACTCAATTTGTTTGTGCATCTTCTTTTTTTTAAATTTTTTACGTAACAACCATTACCCCCCTCAA